>APFE030833432.1:71814-93572 GCA_000404065.3 Pinus taeda
TTATTATGGTGATTTACTTTATTTATTTTTCCTATTTTTCCTGTTTCTTCAATTTTTGTATACATTCAAGTGTTTATAATTTTTTTTTGGTGTTAATTATACAACCTTTCAATATATATTACTAAAAAAAATATAAATATCCTGACATAATATAACTAGAATAATTTTTTTTACAAATCAAATGATAGCTTTAACTGGCTGAAAGTCTAGGGTTATTGCAGGTATGAAATGTTTTAGTTAAGATTTAGAAGTCATAGAGGGAGGTCCCACTAGTCCTAGCTCAATGAAAAAAGACTTGAAGTTAGTGGACCATGGGAAGACGATGGCATAATGCCTACCACCTTATCTATACATATATAAATCCTCCTTGTGCCTTATGCTTAAAAATCCAAGTTCCACTCAAGGAAGGAATCAAAATATATTTAGTACAAAAGAATACTAGAAGGTATAGGAAGTTCATTGATCCTTTTACTGCATTGAAGGATAATTTATGGGAAAGAGAAAATATGAGAATTATTAGAGTTTTGGTGCACTTTGATTTGAAAGAGGGATTTTTGGGAGATTTTGGCATAATATGGGCATCTTGAACCTTCATACAAAGTTATATTTATGGAAAATTTTAGTTAGATGTGGAACTTGTCATGAAGTTGGTCATTTATAGGAAGATTATAAAAATATTAAAATGGATTTCTCTAGGAAGAATAAGATGTGGGTTAAGAAATCATATTCATTAGAGAATTCAAAGGATTCTATGAGTAAATTGGAACAAGGGTTGGAATTTCAATTTTTGGATTCATATTTAGCTTCTATTCTAGAGAATGTTTGGACCCCTTCAAAGCATATGAAATATACCCAGGGATACAAAGAAGAATAAAGCAAGCAAATTACATCTTCAACAAGTAACAATATGCATAAGTTAGACCCGCCATTGTGCTTTCAGATAATTCATAATGAATTCCCTTCTTCCACTAGGTGTTTGGGATTTAGCAATTTGAACAAGGAGGGTTTAGAGCGTAACATCCTTGGAACCCAAAACCTTATTCCTTTTTCTTGTGTGGTAAATCTATTTCTAAGACTATTAGTTCTCTAATTTGCCCATGAGGTATATTCAAAAGGCCTTGACTAGGGGTGGGGGTTTCATTGTAAAAGAGGGAGGCCAATATTTCACATCTAATCATGTAATTTGGGGCCATGAATGTTCCCGAGGGCATTAAAAATAAATCATATTCTCAATCAAATATTATGATCATGGAAGATAAAAATAAAAACCGTAAAAAACCCTTATAAATCCTCCTACTTCTTAAGGTCCAAGACAAAACTTGTAGAAGCATTAAAGGCTTTGGAAGGGAGTTTGGCTCCTAATCGGATTTCCCTTCTTCGTTTTGGGGGAATCCCATATAGACAAGGCCAAATCCTAAGCTAAGAAGGAGGCTTAAACATTTATTTTAGAGTAAGGGAGACAATTAATTTGGTTTCCTAATGTTTGTATTAGCTCTAAGTGCTAGAGGGGACATGGGTAGCCTTCAACAACAATCCCTAAAAAAGTTCTATACAATATACAAACATCATGTTTTTCTCTCCTAGGAAAGTATATGTTATGGTCCAAAGAAATGGGGTTTTTTTCATCCTTCTTCACAGATTGAAACTTTTGTTTGGTGAATGTTGAGGATTTGTCAAGAAGTCTAGTCATAGGATGACATGCTATAGGTGCCATATCTTCAAATGTTTTGAATGCAGATATAATGAATGAAGTCGTATTCAAGGATTTAAGGAAAGTTTTAAGATTGGTTAACTTGTATGGGCTTTATAGTGACAAAAAAACCTTTCCACGAAGGGTTAGGAGATGTAGGTATGTTAATAATGGTGATAATAATATTATTAGTGGGGATCCAAATCAAAATATTATCTATATGGACACATTAGGAGAGGTTGCAAGGAGAGGTATCTTAGCATATTACTTCTCTCATTTTTTTGAGATGTAAAAGCTCATTGATGTGGAAGTAGTCAAATTTGTCCCAACTTGAATTAGTTCAATAAAGGTATATAAAAATGGTTGGACAAGTTTATTGTTGCACAACACATGATGGGAAATAGTGATAAGATAAAATCCAAGGTGGGATCTAGAGGATCCCTAGGCTCGTTTTACAAATTGAAATTGAAGATCAAAAACGTCTTTTGTCATGTAAATATAACCATTCATGGTTGAACGAGGGGGATTTTAGAGCCCTAATTATAAGAACATTAAATCCCTATGACAAGATTATGGAAGATTCAATTGTGAAGCAATTTGTTTATAATTTGAAAAGGGTAAAATGAGTAGTTAAGTGGAAAAGGAATAAAAAATAGAAAAGGAAGATTTATAAGAAATGGAAGGAGGTATTAAAAGATATTTTTGAAAAGAATGGAGCAGGGGTTTTCTTAGAGAAGGAAATATATATATTAAATGGTCTTGAAGTAAAAAATAAAACCATTTTAGATAAACCATAATAGAGTGGAGGCTCAAAAGTAGTGCTATATGGTTGATTGAGGACCACAACAACACATAATTTTTTCTATAAGTTTGCAAACCATAGAAAGAACGTGAATACCATTTTAGAAATTAGCAAACTAGATGGGTCCAAAGTCAATTCTTTTAGGGAAGTAGAAAAAGTACAAAAACAACACTTGAAAACCATCTTCAAAGACTTTGAGAGTGCTAACATAGAGGTAATTAAAAGGCTATTTCCTAGAATTTATGATGACCAAATGAATAGGGAATTGGAATCAAAAGTTACTAAGAAAAATATGAAAGTAGTTTGAAATTCATTCAATAGGACATCCAAGCCATAATGGGTGGATGGTTAAATTCTACATTAGTTTCTATGATATGCTAGAAGTGGATCTTCTAAATATGTTAGAGGAATCCATACTATCAAGGAAGTTTTTGGGAGCATTGAATTATACAGTTGCAATCCTTATTCCAAGAAGATAATATCGCTCATCCTTGGAGGATTTTGGCCCTATCTTGTTGAGTAATCTAGTTTATAAACTAATTTCAAAATATCATCGTTAAACATGCTTAAATGTATTATATAAGAGATAATTTTAGAAGATCAATTTGGATTCCTATTCAATAGAGAAATACATGATGTTGTGGGAACAACCCAAGAAGGACTGCATTCTATCAATACACCAAAATTTCCAATAGTATGATGAAGTTGGATCTTGCAAAGGCATAAGATAATGTGAATTGACTATATATTAAACTAAAGTTGCTTCTATTAAGTATGATCATGTAGACCCTTAGATGGATAATGGGATGTCTGGAATCAACATCCTTTGAAGTGTTAATAAATATTTCACCTTTGTGCTTCTTTAATACTGCAAGTTGAATTCCATAAGGATGTCTTTTATTCCCTTTTTCTTTTTTCTGGTAGCTAAAGATTTAAGTATGCTAATTAATAATATAAAGAGAAGAGGGGTATTGGAAGGAGCTAAAATAATTTTCTCAATGATTCTCTCACATCTACTTTCTATAGATGAGATGGAGGAAAGGTGGAACAAGACATAAAGTTTCTCCCCGTGAGCCATTTTAAGATTGATTATGGAATAAAGTACCTATGATTTAAATTAAAATAAAATGATTACATGTATGCTCATTGGATCATGGTTGTTTAACAACAATAAAGAAGGTATTTATGTATGGTGCAACATATGGTTGCTTGGGGGTGGCATATTAGTTTTGGTAAAAGTAGTATTAGAGAGTATTCCTATATATTGGATTCCTATTACTCATATTGCTAAGAAAATTTTGAGTAAGATCAGGAAAAATATTTTAGTTTGTTATGGATGGGAGAAATGAAAAAGGAAGGAATTACTTTGGTTAAGTGGACAAGTGTGGAAAATCTAAAAGAATCAAAAGGATGGGGATTTAAGACTGTTATTAAATAATATATGTGTTTTTAATATGGCTCTAGCTACAAGAGCCTTTGGAGATTGATATATAGTGAAGGTCTATGTGGACAAGTGATGAAGATCAAGTATCTGAAAGGACAAGCTATGGAAGAATGGTTTAGAGTGGAAATGAAAAGCATTTAAGGGGTTTTTTTCATGTGGAAATATTTGGTTAGGGCATTCCATTTCATTGGAAAATTATTATCTTGGAAAATAGGAAGAGGAATAAAATTGTGAAGGAGGGAAGATCCTCAGATTGGTTACCAAGAGAATTTTGAATTGTCTAAAATCTTAATAAATGGATTACACTCAATGAGGATATTCTCCTTGGAGGATGCAACCCAACCTAATGGTAATATGTGGTCACATAGTTGGAAATGGTGTTGTCTAACTAATATAAAAAGTGGCATTTTTTAGGGCCATTTTTTCTGGTTAATTTTAACCAAAATTCGAGAGAGATTTTTAAAATCTTGAGTTTAAGTTGTTTAATTTGTAGAGTTCACATTTACTAGGGGTTTTTTAGGGATCTAAATCATTTTATGCATTCAAAAATGTATTTTAAACAACAAAAAATCATAGTCTTACTTAAATTTGTATTGCCAGATTCTAGTGAAAAAGCCATTTTGTCTATAAGATAGACAACGTCATTGGAAACTATTAGAAGTTTTGATTCAAAATGGATCATCATATTATTTGTCATCCATCTCAATGATTTAGAGTGGATAATGTGGATGATTCTATAGGTTTTAACCCTGTACAAAAATTCCCTGCAAACGAATTCTTAAAAATAGAAATATACAATGGCGAGAATATAAACATAAAACATATATACATAGAGATTTTTCCCCAAGATCCAAAAAGTTGGGACTACCATATTGATTTTTCATTATATTCCTTTCAATGTTACAACACATATATATACATGCCAAAGCATTCATAAACCCTAATCCATTAACCTGGATTAGAACATAACTGTAGTTCCCTTGACCAGATCTACAAGATACCATGGGAAGAAAACCATCATGCTGAAAACCATATGCAAAACCCATGCACAAAACGATAGGCAGGTCCACCCAACTAATATAGGGTCCATTTTTTTTTTTATTTTTTTTTTTCCCCGAGGTGCTGCACTGGACCCCGTGAAGGGGGGCTACTGCCCCCCTACAATCCCCCTGACAGGGGGGGTCACTTCCCCCCGTGAAGGGGGGCTACCATCCCTATACAAACCCCTTGACAGTGGGAGCTGATGCCCCCCTATGACCCCCCCACTGGACCTGATGCAACGAAAGGGCACCTACTGCCCCCCCTTTAACCCCTGCTTCACGTGTGGGGCTATTTATGGAAATAATATAACACACACCCAATAGAATCAAATCTAAGGACCAAATTTACCGGTGGGTCCCAGTTTGGAAAAACGGGGCTTGAAACCTTCCAAGAATATTTTGAGGCATCAAACGATGGTTTTTGGGGGTAAAACTTTTCCTATTTGGCACCATAACTTTCCTTATTCTACACTCATATACCTTTCTAACGACACAAGAATGAAGTCAATTAGAGTTCGTATGCGAAAGTTATACCACTCATAAGTTGACCTTCTTGTTTTCACCACCATAATTTGAGAAGATACCATGTCAGCCTCCATTATTTATGAAAAATGGCTAGAAACATGATTATGATGAAGAGGAATCTAGAAGAGTATATATTGTAACTTTGGTTAAGAGTTGAGGTAGTCAAACCTTACCACTAGTAGGCTATTGGGTTGTGTTATAACCGAGTTGCTAGGAGGAAAAGGGGTTCCATTATTTTGAGTGCGTTTGTTCTATAGCTAAGAAAAAATAGACAAGAGGGATAGGAGATAGAGAACACAAAGATGATTTGTGCATTGTAATGGCCACAATCCATAGACCATACTTCTCTGTACTCATAAACATTTTCTATTTAGATAAAGAGAGCAGAGTGACCTCACCTTCCAGCTAGGTTTTTCTCCTGAAAGGGTTTCATAGGTCATATCTTGTGTCAAATGTGTGCGTGAGCTTTTATTTTGTTGTTCCCCTTTTTCTACACAATTTTAATTCACATGCATACACTATTAATAGTATGTTGACGTTGCAACAATGACCCTCCAAATTTTTTGCCTATGTCAATTTTGGAGCCTACAATAACTATCATTTCAAGCCCGCTTGAGTTGTCATGTTGTTTGATTTGTTATCTATTTGTTTTCTCCTAGTGTTGCATCCTCCTAAGTCAATATTTTCTAGGTGTCGTCACTTAACCATTAGAAGCACTTGAGTTAGTTAGTCCATGGTTATGTGAACTCATGATATTTATTGACTTAGAAACTTGCCTTAACGCCATGCACACACTTGAAAAACACTTAAAAACATTAAAAAGCAAACAAAAGTAGGAAAAACACTTAGAAAAGAAAAGGCACACTCCAAGTTGGTGAAGACATGTGTTCAGCTTGAGCACAATCCTTTGGGACGAAGAAGTACGTCCTCCTTGAGTGTACTCCATGTTGAACAAGTGCGCTCTCTATGAGTGCACTCCTTTGTGACAAATACATGTGCCCTTTGTAGTATACCTAAGGGGGATAATATGGGGTATAGAGGGAGGTACCCAAGGGAATACTTTGAGGTAATGATTAAGAATGATAAATAAATAGGTCATAGTTTATAAATAAAGTGGTTAACCCACATTATGCAATGGTCAACAAGTAGTTAGGAAATAATGTGATAATCCCATGGTATTGGACGTATGTTATTTAGAGACCCATGGTGATGACCCATGGTATTGTATGTATGAAGCCTATATAGAGGCTAGAGAATTTCCATTGAGGGATGTCAAGTATTGTGTATTGACAAGCATATGGCTCATGGAGTGTTTTCCTTCCTTAAGGAGTGGTTGTATGGTGTTACCCTACCTCCTAAGAAATCAAACAAGAGATGATAGAACATAAATATTTTATTAATCAAAATCCTTGAGGTAGGGTAACACCATACAACTACACCTTAAGGAAGGAGAACAATCCACAAGCCATATAATACACAATACTTGACATCCCTCAATGGAAAGTCTCTAGCCTCTATATAGGATTCATACATACAATACCCCAGGTATCTAAATAATATACATCCAATACCATGGGATTATCACATTATTTCCTAACTACTTGTGGTCCCTTGCATAATGCGAGTTAAACACTTTATTTATAAACTATGACCTATTTATTTATCATCCTTAATCATTACATCATATTATTCCCTTGGGTACCTCCCTCTGTACCCCATATTATCCCCCCTAGGTATACTACACCCTTCTTGGATGCATGCATGTGCCATCTTGTTGCACGTTGGCGCACTCCTATAAAGTAGGAGCCCACTTAACTTCTATTAACTAATCCTTTCATGTAATGACAAGTGGTGCTCATGCATGAACCATTTTTGCATGTAAAATTATTTAAATAAACTCAGTTAATCATTCTTGCATAATCATTCAATATTAGTTGGGCAAACAACTAGGAATTGAGAGTCTCTTCACCAACCAGTGCAACAAGTGAGTTTAGATTGTAAAATATCTTCATTTCTTTTCATGATTTCTCTGCTATTTTTTCTTTGCTTCATGTCAATCCTTTGTTCTTCAATTTTTCTGCTAATGTTTATGCTAAATATTCATGTTGCAAGTGTTAATTTGCTTTTGCATGCAGACACTCTTCACATTCTTGAAACCTTTCATCTTCCACCTTGAATGCGACAACAACTATACATCCTTGCAAATCTTTCTTTTCCTCATATTAGCATCAAATATTGTTGTTTGGACTTGTTTCTAAGTTTCCAATAGGTAGAGCATACTTCTTAAACTTGAAGCTCGATAAGCCTTGAAAACTGTGCCCTGTTTGATGAAGTTTTCCTTTAGTGTGCACTTCTTCACCATGAAGAACTACGCCCTCTTTTGAGCACACCAATGCATCACAAAGACATGAAGCATATTTCTTCATCCCTTCGACATGTGAAAATGTGCCCTCCTTTTCCTTGAGTGCATGGGCACATTGTGAAGGCCCAAAGATCTGTTAACCCCTAACTTTGTCCCTTTGGAGTGTGACAATGTGCCCTCCTTGTCTCCTTGAGTGCATGAGTGCATAGGGAAGACCTAAAGGCCCAAGATTCCATCCCTTCGACCCTTAGGGGTGTGCTAATGTGCCCTAGATGATTTTTTTCCACTTGCTTGAGCTCATGAGTGCACTGCAAAGCCCTGAATGACCCTGTATGTCCCTTCGTGCTTTGAAAGTGTGCCATCCTAGTTTTCATGCTCATTTTCTCATGCATGCAAGTTATTTTGTGCTACCATTCATATTTTTTCATGATCTATCATCCGTGATGGATCTTTTTATGTGATTTACAAGTATTGCTACATAAGTTGGTTTTTCTAAGCTAATATTTTCACTATGAGTGTGTTGCCCCAAACAGGTGTTCATGCTACAATTATTACCACCCTATCTTCATATATTGGAGCCATGTTGCCTCACAAAGTGGCCTCCAAAGAAATTTAAGAAGAAACCACTAGTGAACCTGTAGAAGTTACAAAGCCAAACATTCCCATATATGCATATACACAATGCTTTATTGATAAGGATACAAAGGTCACATGGAAGATATATAACACATTCATGCAGGAAAGGTTCGTTAAGGATTTAGAAGATTTGCATGCATATATTAACATCAAGAAGGCCAGGATGCATAGGATCTCATGCAGATTCCTGGTCATGCCATGTGCAGAGGTGATTAAATGGATCATTACATATATGGATGACTGTCACCTTATGCTATGTAGTGAGAGTGGCGGTTAGATTGCCACCTATTTTGGTGAAGATATGCAGACATATTATAAGATGCTCAAGCCCAATGAATATGAAAATGAAAAAATCTACATGAGATGGGAAACCCTCGACACTAGTGGTGTTATAAAATCATGGTGTTGAGAGCCTACCAAGTTTCGCCTTCGCCCATCCACAGTATATCTGATAAAGATTCTCAGAGATGTATAACAGTACTTGATAGCCATGTATTTTCAGTTGTATGGGAAAAATAATGATGAGGGGTTCAAAGAGAATTGGATATACATGATCAATATGGCGGTGACCCGTGGTATAAATTTCAATTGGGTGCATATCCTGTCATTTGAGTTGCAACATCAGGCTGGGTAGGAAAAATCATCTTTACGGGTGAACCATGCACCAAAATTATATATGTCTACATTTCTCTTAGAGATAATTTGCACATAATATGCATTCTCGGGAATGAACCTAAACTAGATCCCTAAGGAGAAGTTCCCAGTTTACTTCCACTATAGAGTGTTATCAAAAGCAAGCTTCAAAGGCATATATGAAAATTTGGTTGAACACTTCTATGAATTTATCTTTCACATGATATTTGAGATCGATCCTCCTTACATGAACGATTAGGTAAAGGAGTCACTTCAAGATATCACATATTGTTTTGCAACTCCCGAGGGTACATACATCAGGTTCTTTAGTTGTCAGATATCCCCTCATCTTATGCCATGGTATGTGACCAACAAGGTGGTCATGCAAGAAGTTTAAAATTAATTCGACAAGGGGATTATCAGGAATTCTTCACAAGAGGAATAAAGCCCCATTGGCCTATCTTTCCATTGAGGATTAGACTGTATGAGTTAAAGATCCACAATGAAACAACAACAAAGATACAAGAGATGGACCGCTTACACTTCACCACTGAATATTTCCATGGATATGACCCCAGGCGGATTGTCAAGAAACATTGTCAAAGGATTGGTCACAAGACGTGGTACTCATCTATTTCCACGACAGAATATGAGAAGATAATGAACTGGTACAATTCCAACATGAAGAAACATCCAACAATCGAGACCATTTCACCCTGCGATCCACCAGCTCAAGGCTTGCAAGTAGAGGAGGAGGAGAAGGAGATAACACTTAAAGCAAGGAAAGTAGCTCCCAAGAAAAGGATAAGGTATTCTGATGAGCCTCATCATTGGGTAATTATATGGGCATTAATTCACCTCCTAGCTTAGTCAAACCAACTATTCTCACAACTTATTGCATACTTTTTATTATATTTTGTTTATGAGATGAGTTAGAGTTGGATATTTTACTTTGTGGTATAATGTGCATTTAATGCAGGATTAAAGGATGAAAGGAAGGAATTTTGGCAAAGACCTTGGTCAAAACTCAAATGGGACAAGGGAGAGGAATTATAGGATGTAAATCCTCCTCATTTACTACCCCTCCATTCAAATATTCCTCCATTAGCTCAGAGTGCAAACAACCAAATCATGACTACTAGAAGGAAACAGAGCAAGTGAAAGACAAAGCACTAGTTTATCTACAGTTTGGGATCCGAGCCTCCCTAATTTTAAGGAAATCGTTGGAGACTTCAAATGTATAAGTAGAAAGGCCTAGGACCACAGTAGGATTCATATTTTTGATTGTAAAACTCTACTCTATTTTCGAGCTACAAGACTTGTGACAGTTTTTGATGTAATCCATTGTTTTGATAATAAGAATGAGTTTTGTTTTGAGCCAACACTGAGTTAACTCAGAGGGCTGAATCTCTTGGGTCAGGGCCCAACCCTAGCAACCAAGGCTCCTCTTTATTGTACATGTATGCTAGCATAGATTCATAGTTTCATTGTTCATTTGCTTAGTAGCTGCATTCCCATTACAACAGTGTAGATTAGATTGGTTGTATGTTAGTTTGATTCCATTTGTGCCTTCTTTTAGTTAGCAGGTTAGCAAGGAGAAAAAGGATCACCATAAGGTTTTCAGCAAGTGCCTCAACCTCACTTCCTCCCTCTGGGACCATGACTTGAGGAAGAGACCCTTCAATAGTCCCAAAAACACAGATTTCTAATTCTTGCATGAGCATTGAAGTTTGTTGTCTTGATTCAACATTTGGTTCATTTCATTGTCATCTTTTTCCATTACTCCATTTCTGCAAGAATATCTCACTCATGCTTTCATTCCCTTCAACACTCTCTTCATGCATAATATATGCAATTGATTCATGCTTTTCTAGTTTATGAAAACATAACTTGTTGCATAGTTCTTGGAAGACACACATGTTTTAATAATAATAGGTACTTTAGGAGGAGACCCAGACTTCATCACCAGCAGCCACCTTCCACTTCATCCACCCTAACCATCTCTTGTTCCACCATCACCCTCACTATTTTTTTGTCATTTTTTCATCGGAATTCCCCTAGATACATTGAGTGAATCTAGCCATCCCTGATCTTGGATATTAACTCTTGAGTGTTCCTAGACATTCTAACACCCAATCCCACTCATCACACACCTTTTCCAAGCTTCCCAACACCTCCAACACCTCATAATTAGCTCTTAGCCGTATCCTGTAGGTTTCCTATAATTCCTACAAGATCATCCTGTAGGTTTCTAGTAAATCCTGTAGGTTTTCCTGAAATGGTCTGTTTTGAGGCCGAATTGATGGGGAACTTTTAGTAAGTCACAAAAATCCTCCTAGGACCCTTCCACACCATCCAATCACTCCATAAGCCTTTTAGCCATCCTCAACCACCTTCCATCCGCTTGTCACATCCACAAGAACAGTTAATTTACATACTTGATTTTGCCAAAAATAACCAAAAAAAGTGAAAACAGATTTAGTTTAGTTTTCTTGCTTACACATTAGTATGGTTTGATGCTCTTTACTTCTGTAACTTAGATAGCAGCATTAGGTTAGTGTTGATTTATCAATTCTTCTTAGCATAACTATTTAAATGGTTAATTAGGATATGGTGTGATGTAGCATTACATGTTGTTTTCTTCATTACTTCAGTAGAGTAACTCTCTTAGAATAGATTTTCTCTTCTTCCATCAAATAATCAAGCTTCTTCTGACTCTATAGAAGTCTGGCTTGAAACCCCTGGGGTCTTTCGCTGGATGAACAGTGACAATAGGTAGGACATTCACTTTTACTTGTGCATATAGAACTATCACCTCCAAGTTTGTACGAACCCCGAGTTGATAAGTAAAGCTGGTAGCCCAGGAGTTGCAACATCCTTGCTGCAATACTGGCGCTCATCAATTTTTGGCACCGTTGCCAGGGAGGTGTCTGAGTAGAATGTGATTACTGCTTTCTTTTCTTCTATTTCTTGTCTTCAATTTTCCGCCATTAGTTTACTTATGCAAAAGTAATCTAGCAGCTTCCTTTCTTTCATTTGTCATTATCTGCTTTCCTTTCCATTCTGCAAGTAGAATTTCAATTCAATAAGTAGCTTTTTCATTCTGTTAGTGATTTTTATTCAATCAAAAATTTCATTTCTGCAAAGTACTTTCCAGCCTAATTTTTTTTACAAAAACCAACCCAAAAAAATTTCCTTTTATGCCTCATAGGAATAGGGACAATTTAGGGAAATTTTTGCCAAATACCCCCACTGCATCCAACAACCAACCTTCTCTCTTCTTTGGTGGCTATGAACTGGAGGAACCTTTAGGTGAGAAACTTGACATATTTGAAGAACCTATAGGGGAAGAAGAAGAAGAAGAACCCATTCCTACTAAACCAATGGTTGAAAACCGAAATGACAAAGGGAATAGAGAGAGAGTTGAGGGTGCCTGTTGGGTTGTGTTAGAGAGGGGGTGGAGCCCCCCCTTCGTTGCACCAATTGCGTAGCGGGGGGGTCACAGGGGGTTTGAGGGGTGCAGGTAACCCCACTTTATGGGGTCCGGGCCAGTGCCCTGGAAAATTTTGGTTTTGGAACCTATGTTAGGTTGGGGGGACCCACCTATGGTTTTGGGCATGATTTTCGCACATGTTTTTGGACGTGATGGTTTTCGGTCCATGGTATTGGACGCGATGGTTTTTGGTCCATGGTATTGGATGATTCAGCATGTATAAATATGTATTACACATTGAAAGGAACATAATGAAAAATCAAGCTGGTAGTCCTAGTTTTGGGATCTAGGGGAAAATCTCCGTGTATATGTGTTTTATATGTTATGCTCTCGCATTGTTTATTTTCTGTGTTTTAGAATTCGTATGCAGGTAATTTTTGTATAGGGTTAAAACCTATAGTGCCTTCCCCATCAAGGAAACCAATGGGGACAATAAGTTGAAGAATATAAGCCCCTCTGCCCTACCTCATTTCCATGGCCTGACCACAGACAACCCCGACACTTTCCTATTTGAGTTTGCTGTTATATGCTGAACCTATGACTATACAGATGATGAGAAAAAGTTAAAACTATTTCCATCCACCCTCAAGGATGCAACATTGCGTTGGTTCATGGTTTTACCTGGAGATAACATCACAACTTGGGCTTAGATGCAGCAGGATTTTAACAACAAATATCGGGACTACCGTAGGTCAAAGGATACTAAAGAAGAATTTTTCAGGATGACCATGGGCCAGGATGAATCCTTAGAAGAATACGAAGAAATATTCCAGTTTAGTTACAAAAGGGCCAGGTGCACATTTGACCCTGAGTCCCTAAAGTTGGTCCTGCTCAGGAGGGTAAGAGAAGACCTTCTGGATACCTCACACTTGTTAGCAGGAGGAGATATCTACCAATTACCCTACGAGGATATCAAGACAGTTTTTAGAAACCATTCTAGGGTAGCCATGAAAAAGGGTAGGAGTAGTCAACCTATGGCTAGTACATAATCTTCCAACTCATCCATTAAGGGTGAAATTGGAAATATGCTGGAAGATTTCAAAAGTGAGATGTTGCAAACCCTTGCCTTGCAATTGGACACCGTGAACATCAAAAGTAAGCAAGAGGAAGCATAGAGAGCCTTGGAGATCTTTTGTCCTAGATGCACCAGGAGGCATCCTATGAACGAATGTCCATTGAATTGTATTGAAATTTGCTCAGTCTGTGAAGAAAAGCACTCCACAGACAAGTGCCCTTCTTTACTAGGATTCAAAGTTGTATATCAAGGAGCTGAAGGGGTCACTAAGAAAATTTTCTACATTAACCAAAGGAGGCCTCCTAAGCCTAGACCATACTAGCAGGGAATGCAAGGGTCATCCCATGCATTACAACCCCAACCAAAACATAGCTATACCTTCTTGGGGACTCCCTGCTCATCCTTCCTGGTATACACCCCCTTCTTGGTCATATGCATCTCAGTATCATTCCCAGCCATCCAACTAGTCATTTCAACCTTACGCTCCGCCACAACCTTAGTGGAATACACCACTCCTAGGGTGAAGGCCCCAATACAACAATGCTCCAGCTCTATTGCCTCCACCACCTTCCCAACCACAAATCCTCCACCACCTACCCAACCACAACTCCTACACTCTACTCCACCCAAGCAACCCCAGATGCTTGCCTAGCCAAATCCGAACCCAAACAATAGGCAGGCTCAACAAGTATATAGTGGAGAGACATCATATCCAGCTTATGCTGTGGAAATCTAAGAGATTAACCTAAGATTTGGGAGAGTCCTCTCGGATAACCAAACTCCCCCTCCACATAGGGAGGCTGAGGAAGAAAGAGAGGAAAGAAACCTTAAAGTAAATTCACCCTTTCCTGAGAGATTAGCCCAACCGCTCCAGCCTACCCAGAAGAAACTAAACTTCTGGGAGAATTGAAAAATATATGTGTAAATATCCCCCTTCTCCATGTAATAAAAGATGTTCCCATTTACAATAAGTTGATTAAGGAGAAATGCTTCAAGCATCCAGGAAGAAGAAAGAGGGATGCCCCTACCATCAATGTCATTAGGCAGCTGTCCGACTTAATGTTGGGGCAGGTAATATGTCCGAAATATTTGGACCCTGGAAGCCCTGTAGTAGATGTGCACAACAATGTCACAATTGTCCCACACACTCTGATCGATCTTGGGGCTGCCATTAATGTGATGACCAAGGACACCATGCTAAAGCTCAACCTCTAAGGGTCATTGAGGAAGACCACAATAGTGCTGCAACTTGCAGACCATTCCACAATCACGCTTGAGGGAATTGTGGAGGATGTGATGGTCTCCATTGACTCCTGGGAGTACCCTGCATATTTTCTAGTTCTCTAGCCTAAGGCTAAGCTTACTGGTTACCCTCTCATCCTTGGGAGGCCAT
Source organism: Pinus taeda (assembly GCA_000404065.3). Classification (NCBI taxonomy): domain Eukaryota; kingdom Viridiplantae; phylum Streptophyta; class Pinopsida; order Pinales; family Pinaceae; genus Pinus; species Pinus taeda. Next base: position 86,848 of record APFE030833432.1, read on the forward strand.
GCTTGGTCACAACCGATGCTTACATTAGTTGCAGAGCTAGGAATATGACCATCAAGAATGGGCATATGTCCAAGCAGTTAGTCCTATACCCTCCTACTCAACCTTCTCTAGAGCATGATTTACCTTTATGGTTGGAGGAGGAGGAAGAAGATGAGGTTTATTCCACCCAACTTTATGCTTTAGAAGCAACCATAGGAGGAGAACAACAAGATGAGGATGACTTGATTGAACACTTGCTCCAAAGTCCAACTCCTAGTTCGTTGCCATTAGAAGAAGAAGTAAGAGAAACCTAGGACAATCATCCAATTGACTTATGCTTGGCTGATTCCAACCCATTCCGTGTCAAAACCCTAGAATTTGGCCCAGAGAAAACCTTGAAAATTAATCCATCTCTTTCTGCTCTCGAAGAGGAAAAGCTATGCAACATGTTAAAAGAAAACCTAGAAGCCTTCGCTTCGAGTTACAAGGAAATGAAGGGAGTATACCCCTTAGTGTGTACTCACCACATATACATCAAAGAAGGTTGCAAGCCGATTTGGAAAGCACAAAGGAGGATGAATGCAGCTCTTAAAGATATAATCAAAGAAGAACTGCAAAAAATGCTAGATGCAGGATTCATTTACCCTATCTCCGAGAGTGAGTGGGTCTCTCCTTTAGTGTTAGTTCCCAAGAAAATGGTAAGTGGAGGATTTGTGTCGATTACAAGGAGTTGAAAAAAGCCACAAAGAAGGAACATTTTCCCTTACCCTTCATTGACCAAGTGCTAAACGGCTTGGTAGGGAAAAAGTTTTTTTCTTTCCTAGATGGATTCAGTGGGTACAACCAAATCCAAATCTTCCCAGAATACTAGGATAAGACCATATTCACCTGTCCTTGGGGTACTTTTTCCTATATGGTCCTTCCTTTTGGCCTATGCAATGCTCCTGCCACTTTTCAGAGATAAGTCTTGAGTATTTTTGCCAAATTAGTACATGATGCAGTGGAAATTTATATGGATGATTTTACACCTAGGCAAAGTACTGCACAAATGCATTGAAATGAACCTATCTCTCAGTGCTGAAAAATGTGAGTTATTAATGACTGAAGGGACCGTGCTAGTTCATTCAATATCTCAGCGAGGACTACAAGTGGACCCAAACAAAATAGCCATCATCCAAAGGGTCCCACCTCCGGAAAAGAAGAGAGATGTCAGGAGTTTCTTGGGGTTAGCTGGATACTACCGAAGGTTCATAAAGGACTTCAACAAGTTGGCCTCTCCTTTATTTGGGTTGTTGGCCAAATATTCTGAGTTTATACAGTCAAAAAGCTATCAAGAGGCCTTAGACATTCTAAAGGGTAAGTTAACCACTGCGCCGATTCTCTAAGGCCCAAACTGGGTTGTTCTCTTTCATATTCATGCTGATGCCTCACACAAAGCCATAGGAGCAGCCTTGGGATAGGTAGAGGAGAAACTGCCCTATGCCATCTATTTTATCAGTAACAACTTGTCAATCGCTGAGCTAAATTATACTGTGACCGAAAAGGAACTCCTGGCTATTGTGCATTCATTAAACAAATTTAAGCATTACATTACAGGATATCAAACATTTGTACATACTGACCATGCTGCAATCAAATATTTGTTGCAGACCTTTTATTTAGGGTGAATATGCCTGAAGGTGAAGAAGGAATGGTGGATGACCAGTTACCAGATGAACATTTGTTTTCCATTTTAGTTCTCTCCCCATGGTTTGCTGATATAGCAAACTATTTAGTATCAACATAGTTCCCACCAAACTTTCCCTCTAAATAAAAGAGCAAGATAGTAAGGAAAAGCACCCCCTTCACCTGGATTGGGGGAAATCTTTTCAAACTTGGCCCAGATCAAATCTTGAGAAGGTGTGTAAGGGAAGAGGAAGTTTTTGACATCCTTCTGACCTGCCATGATGGGCCTTGTGGAGGTCACTTTGTAGCAAGGAGGATAACATTCAAAGCATTACAAGCAGGCTATTATTGGCCCACTCTCCATCCAGAAGTGAAAAAGTACACTAGTTTGTGTGATCGGTGCCAGAGGATGGGAAAGCCTACTCCAAGAGATGAAATTCCCCTATAGCCTCAAGTGACTTTCGATCCATTTGAAAAGTGGGGCATGGACTTCATTGGGCCTATCAACCCTCCTTCAAAGCAAAAATAGTACATTATTGTGTGCACTGATTATTTGACTAAGTGGGCATAAATGAAGGCAATCAAGGCAAAAACAGAAGAGAATGTGGTTGAGTTCCTAAGGGAGAATGTATTCTACAAATTTGGTTACCCTAGAGAGCTAGTCATAGACTAAGGCAGCTAGTTTACCTCTAACATGATTGAAGAACTGCTTAGCCATCACAAAATCAAGCCTAAGACCTCCACTCCATATCATCCACAAGCTAATGGGCAAGTGGAGGTGATCAATAGGGCACTGGAGGGCATCTTAACTAAGGTAGTGAGCAGCAGTAGGAAGGATTGGGCAGTGAGACCAGTTAAGGCCACCTGGGCCTATAATACCACATGGAAGACCACCACTAGATTTACACCCTATGAGCTAGTCTATGGGAAAAAGGCCTTGCTATCCATTGAGTTTGAATATAACACATTGAGGATGGTAGCCCAACTAGATTTGGACCTCAGTCATGCACAGAAAGAGAGATTGTTCCAATTGAATGTCTTGGATAAATTCAGAATGCAAGCCCTCCTACATACAAATATAGTTTAGCTTTAGAGGAAGATCTGACATGATAAACATATTAAGGAGAAGCAATTTTAGGAGGACGATTGGGCATTGTTATATGATTCTAGTTATAAGGACTTCAAGGGCAAGCTAAGGACAAGATGGCTCAGACCTTATGTTGTGGAAAGATGCTATGATAATGGTTCAGTGCAAATAGAACTATAGATGAAGAAGCCATTCCATTGCTTGTTAATGGGCACCGATTGAAAATGTACAAGAGACCTTTATCAAAACAAGCGTTCATTAACAATATCAATAAAACAATGATGATGGTGGAGAAAGTTCCAGCTCCTCCCTCATCAAGTAACTGAAAAAGAAAAAAGAATAAGGACTCAGGTGAAAACCTCCATGAGGTGCCTGAGTCCCATCTTTGGGTTGAAAACCTCGTGAGGCAGCCCAATGATGAGAAAAAAAAAATAGAAAAAAAAGAATAAGAAGATCCCTGGGTGAAAACCTCCCTTGAGGCACCTAGGGAAAATAGCTAGGGTGAAAACCTCTCTGAGGCAGCCTAGTTGTTTTTCAAAAAAAAAGAAAAAAGAAAAGAGGGAGAGAGAGATAAAATTGTTATTTGCAGGTGGGTGAGAAAGACAGTCAAGGAACAAAAAGAGGATCCAAAGGGAACCCTGCCTCACACATATTCATCTCCCCCACAACTCACCATGCATCCCTCCATCATTTCTATCGTTTTTCCACTCCATTGCTTCTATTTATGTGAAGACTGTGTTTTCTACAAGATCCCTTGTATTCCTATAGGATCCCTTGAAAACCACAGTGGCCTAGAAAACCTACAGGAAGTAATCCGAGGGCACATGGTAGGTTTTTTGGGTCCCTAAAATTCATCCTATGCATGATCTAACACCTCACCTCGTCCACCATCATCATCCCTGCACCCACCATTCAAAACAAAAAAGATCACTTTCAACAATTTCTGCCAGTCATAGAAAAAGAAAAAGAAAAAAGAAAAACAAAGAGGAGTAAGAGCATTACCTAAGTGTCCTTTGCTCTACACACACTCCTACTCCCTCTATCCATTCATTGCACCATCCTCACGGCCCTAGCCAACAACATGATTAAAGACTTCTGAGGGAGAATCAGCTATAGGACATCCTGTAGCAGCCTATCCCATAGAATGCCAATCAACAACTACAAGTCTTCACTAGGATGATCTAGGAGCTCAATAGCAACAACAACATCAGATCTTCAGTCACAGATACCTGCAAAAGCCAAGAAACCATTAACAGACATCAAGAGGAGGAAGGAGAATGGCATGCAACAAATAAACAACGTAGCACCTCTAATCTTCGACAACTGCAGCATGACATCAAAACCATAGGTAAGTATCACGATTGCTCACTCATATGCATCATTTAATCAAAATTTGTAAGGGTTATGAGATATTTGGTTTATAAGTGAAAAGGTGGCCAATTAACTTGGCCACCTTCCTTCAGTCAGCGCATGCAAAACTGGGTGTCCTCTCACACATCGTTGCAGTCAACTCAGAGACAAAGGAGGAATAGGACAAGAAGTGGTTAACTACAAATCTACGAGGTGGGAGCTGATTATTAGGAGTGGGAAATGATGAGGTGGTAGTGGGGACCAACGGTCCAAAAATGGCAATGTACCTCTACTGCCAGCACACCACCTCACCCCGAAACACCATAAAGGGAAATAAAACATCGTTCACATGCATTCATGCATTCCACCTCCTCGAAACTCCCTTACTCAAGTCGCTCTCATAACTTTGGCCACCCACCGGAAGCAAGGATCCATTGTTCTGCATAGGAATTACTATAGAATACAGTCTACAGGATCAGTCTACAAGATACACAGAGGTAGTCTACAAGATAGGCGGAGAAGAGTTCAAGAGGGGATATCACGATAATTGTCCACTGCCACCATTCTAAAGTGGTAGGTTCTAAAATTCCATCCCCATTTACAAGAAAATTAACCATAATTACTCTAAAATCTAGTGAATTTAGCAACTATGAGGGGTGAATTACATACATAGTTAAATTTGTTTTCCTCCTGAATTATTTTTTTTTTTCTTAACCCTCTCATTTTCTCCTCAAGCCTCACAAGCAAGATGATAGGAGGGTTTAATAGGAGATAGCCCATAAATACTATGAGGATACAACAACACCCCCAGGTGCTTGAAATATTTACAAGACACAACTGGATGGGGTTTTTCGAAAAATTCACATGGTATGATGATGAGGTGGCTCAAGAATTTTCTCACTCCCTCGCTCCACACAGTAGAATCCATGCCATTGTTTTAGTTAGAGGACTCACAGTATATCTCACCCCAGAGCTCATTAGTAGGGTCACCACACTTTCCATAGGAATTCCATGGAGAAAATAAGACAAAGGAGACAGTCAGGTGGCAAAGAGGAAATTCTTTTTAGAAGGTGAAGAACCCACAAAGTATAAAAATGGAGTAAGAAGGGACACTCTGCCATACCCATGGAGTGAGGTAGGCTACCAACTCATCAAATATATCTCATGTGAGGGTAGATATAATGTTGTTTGTGGCTACCATTTCAAGATTCTTGAAGAATTAAAATTTGGGGTAGAAACACCAGTTCACCAAAGACTCAGCATACCATATTTCTTGATGCAATCGACTCCAACAAAAAAGTAAAGGAAGGGAATTCCAAACAAGTGGCTCACCATGGGTTGATTAGGATCCTCATTGGGGATTCCCTCCAAAACCTCAGAATCCCTATATCATGGTCAGTGTTCATAGACTTGCCAGCAGAGGATGAAATCAAAACCCTCACTTACGATGTTAGTCCTTCTGTCAGTGAGGAGGAGGCAAAAAAGGAAGAAGAAGACACAGAGCTAGATAAGGATGAGATGGATGAAGAAGAAGCTGACACAAAGGAACATGATGAAGCAGAAGAAGAAGAGGGAGAAGAGAAGAAGGATGATGATGAAACAGAGGAGGAAACTAAGGATGGAACTAATGGAGATGAGGAAGAACCACAAGAGCAAGAATACAAGAAAAACAAAGAGGAAGAAGGCATTGAAACAGAAGGGAAAGAAAGCAAGGAGGAGTCGCCTAGGGTGTCTCTAAAGGCCACTGAGAGGGAGGAAACAATTTCCCTCACTTCTCTTAGCACCTTAGTCAAGGAAAAAGGAAAAAGAAGGAGGAAAACCCCCCTATATTTCAGAACAAGAAAGAGCACAAGATCAAACAAGGGAAGCCACAAATATCAGCAAAAGTTCCTTGTGAGATTGAATATTCCCCTACTCAAAGAGACAAAATTCCTTCCCCTAAGTCATCAATCACATATGTAAGGAGGCCTAATACTAAATCAACTTCCTCAAAGGGTAAGGCAATCCTACAGGATCCACAGCAAAACCTATAGGAAGCAAAAACAATCCTACATGATACTCTGCTGAAACTACAGGAAGCACATAAACTGGAAAGCAAGGTAAGGGAGTAGAAAGAAACAAAAGAAGAAGACCCAGGGAAAAAGGAACCAAGCCCCCAACCTAACCTGGACTCTTATTATCGGTTTATTGAAGGAGGTAGGGTAATACCTCAAAAATTTGACATCCCATTGTTTTTGAACTTGAGAAGGAAAGGGCCAAAACCCACCGATGGATGCAAATTTCCAAGTCAAAAGGGGTGGAAGACATTAGGCACATGGAAGAGAAGCTCAAAGAAATGGGTAGAGAGCTAAGTGGATTAAGGGACAAAGAAGTAATAATGAGAGATCAACTTGAGAGGGAAAATGCATGGTTGAGGGGATAACTGCAAGAAAGGGAGAACCAACTAGCATGTATGGCCAGCCTCTCCTTGGAGGCCATCCAATGTAGGATGCCTGCTACATCTTATGCTATTTACCTCAAAGAACAATGGTTGCAGTTTTAGATTAAAACACTAGCACAAAGGGGCACCATGCCATTTTAGGACTATAGGCAATTTATTGATCTTTGTGATCAAAGTACACTAGAGGATAGGGCCAAAATGGCT
>APFE030833432.1:94046-113353 GCA_000404065.3 Pinus taeda
ACCACACAACTTGAATATCAAAGAATATCACTCGCCTCAAATGTTGAGAGAGGCACTCACCAGGACACCTATGTATAAGCAATCAATGCAAAGGTTGAAGGTCAATTGGATAGGCCTAAAACTCAGTCCACCACTACTCCTAGGGATGCTAGAAGGGAGAAAAGAAGAAGAGGAATAGAGGTAGTGGGAAGAGGTAGAAAAGAAAGCAGGATTCTATGAACAAGAAGAAAAGACCACAACAGAGGCATGGGATGTTAGAGAGGCTACCAGAGCCATGAAGGACATGGAAATTGACTAAGTTGCTTAGAGGATGAGCAACACTTTCAGTGGGGGGTGATGATAAGCCTCATCATTGGGTAATTATATGGGCCTTAATTCTCCTCCTATCTTAGTCAAACCAACTATTCTCACAACTTATTGCATACTTTTGATTATATTTTGTTTATGAGATGAGTTAGAGTTGGATATTTTGCTTTGTGGTCTAGTGTGCTTTCAATGCAGGATTAAAGGATAAAAGCAAGGAATTTTGGCAAAGACATTGGTCAAAACTCAAATGGGACAAGGGAGAGGAATTATAGGAGGTAAATCCTCCTCATTTACTACCCCTCCATTTGAATATTCCTCCATCAGCTCGGAGTGATAGTTTTTGATGTAATCCATTGTTTTGATAATAAGAATGAGTTTTGTTTTGAGACAACACTGAGTTAACTTAGAGGGCTAAAGCTCTTGGGTTAGGGCCCAACCTTAGCAGCCAAGGTTCCTCTTTATTTTACATGTATGCTAGCATAGATTCATAGTTTCATTGTTTGTTTGCTTAGTAGCTGCATTCCCATTATAACAGTGTAGATTAGATTGGTTGTATGTTAGTTTGCTTCCATTTGTGCCTTCTTTTAGTTAGCAGGTTAGCAAGGAGAAAAAGGGTCACCATAAGGTTGTCAGTAGGTGCCTCGGCCTCACTTCCCCCCTTTAGGACCATGACTTGAGGAAGAGACCCTTTAGCAGCCCCAAAAAGACAGATTTCTAGTTCTTGCATGAGCTTTGGAGTTTGTTGTCTTGATTAAGCATTTGGTTCATTTAATTTTCATCTTTTTCCATTACTCCATTTCTGCAAGAAGATCTCACTCATGCTTTTATTTGCTTCAACACTCTCTTCATGCATAATATATGCAATTGATTCATGCTTTTCTAGTTTATGAAAGTATAGCTTGTTGCATAGTTCTTGGAAGACACACATGTTTTAAGCATAACAGGTACTTCAAGAGGATACCCAGACTTCATCACTAACAACCACCTTCCACTTCATCCACCCTAACCACCTCTTGTTCCCCCATCACCCTCACTAGTTTTTTGTCATTTTTTCATCGAAATTCCACTAGATACATTGAGTGAATCTAGCCATCTCTAAGCTTGGATATTGACTCCTGAGTGTTCCTAGACCTTCTAACACCCCATCCCACTCATCACACACCTTTTCCAAGCTTCCCAACACCTCCAACACCTCACAATTAGCTCTCGGCCATAGCCTGTAGGTTTCCTGTAATTCCTACAGGATCATCCTGTAGGTTTCTAGTACATCCTGTAGGTTTTCTTGAAACAACCTGTTTTTAGGTTGAATTGATGGGGAACTTTTAGGAAGTCACAAAAATCCTCCTAGGACCCTTCCACACTATCCAAAGGCTCCATAAGCCTTTTAGCCATCCTCAACCACCTTCCATCCACCTGTCACATCCACAAGAACAATTAATTTGCATACTTGATTTTGCCAAAAAAAACCAAAAATAGTGAAAACAAATTTAGTTTAGTTTTCTTGGTTACATATTAGTATGGTTTGATACTCTTTACTTCTGTAACTTAGATAGCAACATTAGGTTAGCGTTGATTTAAAAATTTTGCTTAGAATAACTATTTAAATGGTTAATTAGGATATGGTGTGATTTAGCATTACATGTTGTTTTCTTCATTACTGCAGTAGAGTACCTCTCTTAGAATAGATTTTCTCTTCTTCAATCAAAGAATCAAGCTTCTTCTGACTCTATAGAAGTCTGGCTTGGAACTCCTGTGGTCTCTTTCCGGATGAACAGTGACAACAGGAAGGACCTTCACTTTTACTTGTCCATATAGCACTGTCACCTCCAAGTTTGTACGAACCCCAGGTTGATAAGTAAAGCTGGTAGCCCAGGAGTTGCAGCATCCTTGCTGCAATACTGGTGCTCATCATATTCCTCAACAAATGAGAATAGTAAGAAATGGAAAGTTGATCCTTTAAACTCATGAGCTATTCTAGCAGAGTATGAGAGGGGAAAAGCAAAAGAATAATAGAGGAAGAGTCAGTAGGATGAAATTCTGAAGAAGAAACAAGAAGAAGAAGAAGAGAGAAGAAGGATAGAAGAAGAGTAGCAAAGGAAGTCCCAAGAGGAAGAAGAAACACAAATATTGGAAAAAGAATGATTGACTCAAGAGCTGGAAGAGGAATAATTTGAGGAATAAGATACCATTCATCAAGTGGAAGAAGAACTATATAATCCAGGAGAACATCCTCTCACAAGTGGTCATCTTCCATTTAAATAGATGGGGATCAAACCTCCACTAGAAAACAAAGTCATGGATGTATGCAGTGTAACGTTTGATAAACTTAAGAAGAGGATCATGCAAAAAAGGTATAGATATTTCCCAAAGGATCTTTAGAATCTGTTGTAACGGCTACAACCACCCTCCAAAATTTCTCCTTAGCTCGTTTTGGAGACTCCCTACCAACCTTTCACACCGCCTTATCTTGATTCGTCAAGTACACAAGCTTTAGTGTTTTCTTATACAAAGGTAGCTTGTCGATCACAACTTGATGCATCTCCCTCACAGGTTGTTCACCCGGACTTGGTCCAGCTGTAGAATGATTAGCTTCCCCAAAAAATTGTGCATTTCTAGAGGTAAACCAACCTTCCTTCCAGAAATTGTGCAATTATGTCTGGCGGCCTACTAGGCTAAAAAATTGTGCAATTATGCCAGCCAACACTCCTAGTAGGAATTGCGCAAATTTCCCCAGTAGGATTGCTCAACCTAGAATTTGTGCAAATCTGGGTAGCAGTCAGTTGCTCTACTCAGAAATTGCGCAAACCTCCCAGGAAGTCAGCCCAACTCCCAGCTAGAAATGCGCATTTTTCTCAAGAAGTTGAGTAGTTCCATGCATGAGCAGTCCAGTTGACTAGTTCCACCCGGGACTAAGGAAACTTGAATTGCATGCATGCATGACTTGCTCTTCTTGGAATAACAAAAGGAAACATGCAAAAGGCATCCCATGATTTAGGGAGCTACTTTTAGCAGCCAGGGGTTAGATGCAAAGTTATTTTAGAAGTTTCCCTCCAAGTGTTGCTTTTTCCTAGGTTTGTGGCATGCACGTCATGAGCTCAAACTTATTTATCTGATACATCAAAGCTCATTATTTCACATCGATCTTGGAGCTCTGACATCCCACGACACATCCAAGACTCTTTGACACCTCCGACTTAGCTATTCACGGGTAAGTGGCCTCAACTTGTGTTTTTCAACATTTCTGTCGCTTTTTGTGTATTCTCTTGTGTGAGTGCTATTTGCTTGATTTCTTTGAGTGCTTGATGTCATTTACATGTATACTAGCTTGTCATAGCTCTGTTTCAGTTTTTGTTGTTATCTCACTATTGTCGCATGCATGAAGCTGTTTTGCACGAAAGTTCGCCGAACTGGCGAATCGCTTCACCCACATGCATGTTGATCTGTTTGCTGAATATTTCAGTCATGTTTTTCATGCACTGTCAATCACTTTTACTTTCACTTAGTTTCGCCATGCATATACTGTCTTATTTACTTTCAGTTTCTCGTCAGCGAGTTGGGCCAACCTTGGCCTAGACTCTGCCTTCACTGAGATCGCATTGCGCAATCTGGGGAAGGAAGGCTCTGCCTTCCTCTTTAGAAATGTTCATTTCTGCCTAGCACTACCCTCCAGGACTCTTTTGCGCATTTCTAAGGGGTAGTGACTGCTGGCCCATAAAATTGTGCAATGAAATCCCTGAGCCTACAGTCACTCCTAACTGGCATTGCGCATTGCGCAATCCCAGTGGCCAACAACTAGTCTGGATTGTGTAGATCCAATAGCCAATCTTGCCTACTAGACAACCTAGACTTCCTTTTGTGTAGTTTTGGTAGCTAGTCACCCAGCCTCCTAGAAGGAATTTCACAATCTTTCCCATCAGTTTCCTAGGTATGTGCTTTGTCATTCCCTGAAGTTTCTTTGTTTTCACTGGTAGATTTCTTGCCATGCATGTTTCTTGTCTCTAGATCTTTTAGGTGTTCATCTATCTCAATGGCTTCCAAGAGTACAAGATCTAATGACATTGATGGAAATGCAACTAGAGTAGCAGTTGAGAAAGTGTCCTCTGGTCTGTCGATCTATGAAGATACAAAGATGTATCTAAACAAGGACATAAAAATGAAGTGGCAAGAGGTCAATGAAACATTAGCAGGCAGTTTTTGGGAACACCTCGAAGACTGTCAGGTGTACATGAACATTCACAAGTCCAACTTGTACCAGACTACATGTAGATATCCCATGTTCCGATGTAAATACATGATACACTGAATCATCTCTCACACTGATCCCTAGACGATGACCTTGAGAAGTTTCAGTGGGACGAAGCTGGCGACCTTCTCGGAATGAGATTATGATGAGATGTATTAGATGTCAGAGCCCATGACTGTCATGGAGACTCCATTCAGCTTACCCAATAGTAGTGCTAAGTCCAGAGACATTCTGAAGAATTGGGTAAAGGAGCCAACTCGATTTAGGTTGACACCCAACTAGATGTACAAGACAAAGATACTGAGGAAGGCTTACCAATACTTGATCATATTTTCTTGTCGACTGTATGGCCAAGAAAGCACGGAAGCCTTCCCATAGAGTTGGGTGCTTGCAATGGACCAATTGGCTAGAGAAGGAAAACCATGTAACTGGTCTAGCATACTGGCTCATTAGGTGAAAAACAACTCAACAGTCACCTGGAGGTATGCATGCAAATATTTACATGTCCACTTACATCCTAGATGCAGTCTGTGCTCGACAGGAATTCCCAGGCTTGGAGTGGGCATGGTCACCACTGGAGACTGCTGTGAACACGTATTTCAAGTTGTTTTTTGAATGCAACTTCAAAGGAGTAATCACACGACTATCTAACCATTTTTTCACCCTGATGTACAAGATGATATTCAGACAAGATCCACACTGCATGTCAAAGGAAGCAATGGAGGCATTGATAGGTATTGTAGATTGGTATGCCTCACCATCCGACACTTTCATCTGAATGTTTAGTACAGAGAAGCCTCCGCATGTTCTTCCAAAGTTTGCCTTAGACATACTTGTCATGAAGGAAGTAACATATCACATCTCAACAGGATTGACAGCTAGACTACATTAGAAGAATAAGGCACCTTGGCCCAATCTTCCATTGTGGATTGGGTTAATGAGATCCGGAGTATCAAAAAAGCAGACGTCGAAGTAGAACTGATGAAGAAGTACCCATTTGACCTCCGAAGCTACAATCCGTATGACCCACATTAGGTTGTGAAAGATCACTGCACAAGAGTTTAGTTCAACTGGATCCATGGGGCATTTCATTGGGCCGAGGAGGACCCATGGAGATATTGCTACAGTTTCTCCAGACCCAATGAACCAGTCAGATTCGCTGTGGAGTGGTTAGCGGAGTAGCATGAAGCAACATAAAAAAGAACACCAGTAGCAGTAGCAGTGGGAGTAGAGGCAAGCATACCAGTGCACGACAAAGGGAAGAGGAAGATTATTAATTGCATGGTGGAGGAGCAAAGCTGCAAGTTTTGAGAAGATCCAATTGTAGAGAAAGAAACTATGGCTATAGAGGAAAAGAGGCAGCAACATGACAAGTGAATTGCGCGAAGGCAGAAGGACAAGAAGAGAATGGAAGAAGTAGAGAAGGAGTTGCATGAGATGAGGGAGATACTCTGAAAGGAACAAGAGATGTGAAAATAGGAGAGGGAAGTGCAGTAGTAGATGATACAACAAGGGGTGCAACATGTGCAAACAAGCAAAGCAACGCCCATACAAGCAGTTGATTCATTTGAACAGCTGGCATCAGGCGAATAGGGTGAACCATCGTAGGGGCAAGAATTCACTCATGAGATAGAACAAGCACTTCAACATCTGGATGCAGACATGGAGCAACAGGATTTGGAACACGACACCAACCTCATGCCTTACCACAAAGAGGTTGACTCACCCGCTTAAATGCATCTAGATGAGGAGCAAGTCTCAGATGAACAAGGAGGCACTGAGATCCTTGGTGATCAGTCGGAAGAAGAGATGCACAACATCTCATTTAATGAATCCCAACATAGAGTTGTGCAGTCTCGTAGAGTGTCAACTCTGGAGGATCAAACATCTCCTGCAAGTTGAAGAATGAGTGATCGTGTTTGATGTGTGAAAACATCTAGCTACCTTGGCTGATGCAACCAGAGTGTATGTCGAAGCCACGAGCTCAAGTGTTCACTTCCTAATAGCTGAGAATGAGCAAATGGAAAAGGAATTACAAATTTCGAAGCAAGGAAGAGACTTGGTGACAATGTTCGCCTGAGTTCAACTGAAGAAGGCAATACTAGATGAAGTTTTGTCTCTTGACACAGTTATGTGAGCATTGTAATCCAAGTTTGGTACCGTGCACAAGGAAGTCATCCATTTCAATGGATGGAAACAATAATGTGTTAGAAGAGCACACATCTTGATGAATGTGCATGTTGCTATTGATGACATGCAAACATGGATGATGAAGTAAAAGGGAGCCCCGCTTCACTTGCCAAAGATGATGAGGGCCAATGCGGTCGAGCTGAAAGCACATATCTGGAGTCAGATCTAGAACTATGAGGACCTCCCGTAACTCATCACTAGCATACAGGCTTCCCATGCACGAGTATTCAAGAGCATGGATGTTGTGGTGCACACACATGTGATCCCATCACTTGCGACTCTCTCTCAAGCGAAGACAAAGAAGGAGGTTCGACTAGAGCTTGACTCATACTTCGACAAGTTGATGTGCATCGCCACTAGCTCAGACTTGCTTATCAGTGTAGACATCATGCACAAGTATGTTGCTGGTATGGCCACATTGAAGATAATGATGCGCATGCTTTCAGATGAGTTGGACAGAGGAGCCCGAGCAGTGTATCCAGAGGCTATGGAGGCAAAGTTTAGGTTTCATATGGATGTCACTGCAGAACACATGGACACTATCAGGGACTACAAATCTTGGAATCAATATGTTACTGTTGATTGGCATGGGGATGTTGAGCAGTTTGACTTCTATAGTTGTCTAATTCAAAGTGATGTCTAGTTTGGCTTTCTCAAGCCATTATGTTCACATGGGTACATGTGCATTGTAATGTTGATTCATGTCAAGTATAAGTCAAGTGTCAATAGTGGATGTAACAGTCATAGAGTAGGTGAAGAGTCGTGAGGGTAGTTGAACAGTCAGAAAGGGGAATTTGAAGGGCCACCCCACCCTTTGCTATAAATAGTCCCTCATAACTCATTGTATAGGCTTTTGGTCAGCCAAGCTTCTGATAAGACTATCTTGGAGAGAGCATAGATAATATTGTAACATGCCTTGGCTTCTCCACTGCATGAAGCTAGTTCATCTCTTTGGAGGAGGAGGATGTGGCTGTAACGTTTCACTGTTAGGGCTAGAAGGTTTACATGGATGTATTATATGATTGGGACTTACACTTCTTTATATAATAAGAGCCAACACATTTTCATGCATATGTTGTTATTGTAGTTGGACTGTTCCTGTTGCTTAGCAATGTATGTTGTTTAACTTACATAGTTGTGTATGAACTGCTTTGTATACAATTATATGAATCTTGTTGCAGATGTGTTGTTGGTTTAATCATCACTTTGGATTGCCGACTGACCTGCTTCCAGCTTGTGATGCATCTTCGCTCGCGTGTTCCCTTCCCAGCTGAGTACTATTATTGGTCGCCAAGGGGCACACTCATCTCACCCCCATGTGTTAGAACCTCTCATAGACCTTCCTTGACTCACTGCAATGGTCATACCCTTGTGACTGACAGAGTTGTCTTACTTGCCTCTGTACGACATTACAGTCAAGGCATTGCTTTACGACCCACTGCTGGGACTCCTACACCAAACGGCCTGAGGTCTAATTGGGACTTCTTACTGGGGAGTTTTGCTTGGCTTGTTGGTGGGTCCAGCACCGTCAATAGAATCTAGTATCAGTGTTTTTAGAAAATGTGATAATTGCCAACACCAAAAGGAATTCTAGGGTGATCATGGTAGAAAATGTTGAATTCGCTAGAACGATATATGGTAAATCTGAGTACTTGTTGAATGACAATGGCAATTTGAGAAAATAACTTGTTGTAGTGAAGCAATAGGCATAATTTCTTGCAGTGGAGAATCAATGGTTGTCATCACAAAGCTTCAACACCGCAGAATGGTAGTCAACCATGCAATAAGAGCTGGGTCCAGTGGAGGACACCATGGCGCGACTATATGATGAGATGACACTTATATAGTAGGTCATGGATCCTCACATTGACATTCAAAAGAACACACATGAAGTGGTGAAACTCTTGAAGATAGAAAATAGAGTTGTTGACCATATGCAAGAGTGGGATACCAAATATCTAGATGCTCTACAACATTTGGAAAATAGGGACAAGATTACTGCAAAAATAGATAGAGTATAGTTGAGACTCCACCTACATAACCACTCACATCTTGGAGCACAATATTTTAGCACTATGGATACATATAATCAACTACATAATGGGTTTGATTCTCTAATATAGAAACATGGTATGCCTGCCATCGGATCTCTTGAAGAACTCAGAGGCAGAGAAGTCATCTTCCAGGAGATTAGGGAATATATTGAACAAATCAAATAGGAAACATAACAGGAAGGATAGGAGGCTACCAAGGACATTATTTTGTAGTATGCCTTTGCACCAGTAAATTCTCATATGAAGCTTTCATGGATGTTGAATAATGTACAGTCAAACTCTAAGAACATACTAACAAAGGCATTGGAGGTGAAAATGCGCTACAAAAGGGACTTTCCAATTTGGGTTGAAGCCATAAAAAAGGATTTTAGAGCATGGCACACTTACATTACAAGTGAAATCCATGAGGAAGAAAAAGGTTTATCCATTTGACAAGTCTTTGTCCCATTAACAATTTTGTCTTATTAGGCCACCATCTCATTTGTAAATCTTCTTATGTAATAAATGTTATGTAATGAAGTCCAAGGGACACATGTGGAATATGAATAACCACACATGGAATGTAATAAGTTATGTATAGAATATGAACAATCATAGAATTCTAAGAGTCATGAGGAAGCTAAAAGGTCATTGATTTTTGTTATAAATAACTCCTCGTAGCTCAAGAAAAGGTCTTTTGGAAGGCTTATATTCTAGAGGTCTTTTATTGGCTTCTCTTGTAATACATAAGAGATAGATAATTCTTTGGGAGAAGCAAGATGTGGCTTCATGTTACACTATTTGATACAATGTTTCATTCATGTAACAATGTACTTGGGATCTTGAACTTTTAATTAGAGGCTCACTGAGCCGACACTTCTTCATACATGTATCATAGATGTATTTAGACTATTCTGGTTATGTTTATGGTATATGTTGCTTCATTTACATACTAATTTAATGAAATAATCTGTTGCTTATCTATAACTATTATTGAATGAGTGTTGTTATGATTTAATGATTGCTGTTTATTATGTGGACTAATCTACAGGTATTCAACAAGTATTTCTCTTTATCTCTAGGTCCCCCTTTAGGATAGTACTATTACTTTTCTAATCGGTGGCTCGTTTCCCTCATCAACTGTGGAAGTATCCCTTGTATATCTTACATTGGGTGTCTCACAAAGCTCACATTCTTGCTGAACAAAAGTGGTGTTGTGTTTTCTTGTGTTGGTTGGTAACCAAGGCATATCTTTAAAATATTCCAACGATGGTTAGACCGTATTACTGGGCAGGACTCCTACACTAAACGGTGTGAGTTATAATTGGGAATTCACATCGGGGAGATCCCCTTACAATGTTGGCAACATCCAATACCGTTAACATAGTAATATATAAATCTAAAAGGAAATAACACTGTAATAGTGTAGAATTTCAAATTTCAAATATAATTTTATTAGATTTGTTGTGACAAACTGGCCAGTGGAATATCCATGGTAGTTTATAGATTATATTGGTATCAAAGTAAGTTTCTTTGGGTATATTGTGTAGATTTGCGGGGGATTTAGATCAACTGGGCCAAAATTTTTAAAACCCTAATCATAACCAATGAATATGTGAATAACCCTCATGATCTTGCAGAGGAGAGGTTGTCACTGTTGGAATAATAAGTCATAGATATAAATAATAATGTAAATATACTCATGGCGGCCATGAGAAATAAAATTGTAATATTCAGAGAAGATGGGGGTTCTAATGTAGAGGAAAAATCAGAAGGGGGATCAGGTGATCGGGAAGAAACATAGAACCAACTGAAGAAAGGAATTGGAAAAGATCAACCCAGTTCAAGAGTCGTGAATCATTCATAGTCCCTGTTAAGAATTGAAGAGAAGGTCGATATCAAGCTATACCATGGTGATATTCACACTCTAAATCTAAATTACTGGTTGCAACAACTGAAAGTGTATTTCAATGTCCATTTAATTGAGGAAGAACAAAATATTTCATTTGTGCGACTGAAATTAGAGCACCTTGCCATTCCCTAACTTGGTGGGAAATCCATATAGAGACCTCGAGGTTGGAGGGAGAGCCTTTAGTGACTAAGTGGGAGGATTTAGAAACCCTCATAAATTCACAATTTTACCTTATTGGGTATGAAGAGGAATAGTGGATATGGTGGCACTACTTCAGGAAAAAGAAAGGGAAAAGCGTGCAAGGGTACACTGCAAAGTTCATAAAGATGACCATAATGCTGGATATTTCCCCAAAGAACCTAGATGTGCTCCTTAAGTATTTGGGGGTCTACACCATCATCTGTGGGAGCAAGTGATGTTGTTCAAGTCCAAATCAATGGGCAAGGCTTGTGTACATGCACAGTAGGGTAATCAAGTGGATCTAAGCATGAGAAACAACAAAATGATTCTAAGGAGGAGAAGAAGAATATGAAAGTGGGAAAACATAAAAATAAAACAATCACAACAAATTAGTGTAAAGATACCAACAACCACCACAACCACTGCAACATTGACGACCATACAAAGGAGAAGTGTTGGAGTTGCATCTAGAGCTTAACCTGAAGAACAAAAGAACGACAATAAGAATAAGAATCTCATGGCCATTAATTCAAGAAACCAAGTTGGAAGATACTTGGACAATAACAAGAAGAATCTCATGGCCATTGATTCAAGAAACCAAGTTAGAAGCAACTTGGATGTGGATGAGAATATTGTCTATACATCAGTGCAAAAGGGGGTGAATCTGAGTAGCCTTCAACAATAAGAAGAGAAATAAATGACCAAACTCTTCCATATAAAGATACAAGACAAGAAGACCAAGATTGATGCTATATTTGACTCAAGATCACAGGTGAATTTCATTGTAACAAAGTTCATCAAAAAATTGGGATTGGAAGTTTGTGATCATGCAAGCCCATGTCCACTGGGATGGGTAAATAAGGATGTAGAACTAAAGGTAACAAAACAATGAAAAATTAGATTTTCCATTAGTGCTGATTTTAATGATGAAGTAGAAATAGATGTGGTTCCCCTTGATGTATATAGAGTCGTGTTTTCGAGTCACTAAATGTATATGTGAGATGTAATATTCATGCAGAGACCCAACTATTATCGAATTGTCAAGGATGGAAAATTGTTCAACATTAATGCACACAGAAGTAAAACATTTCGCTAGTAAGTGCCAACCAAGCCAAGAAATTGATCAGTTCCATCAATAAGTATGCTTTTTTTGTTTTTAAGAGAAAACTAATTTGTAGAAGAGTTAGTAAGAGGGAAGGCATCCCTAAAGGGTGTACTAAGAAAAATAAACAACAATTGGAAGAGTTTCTATAGGGTTACCACTTAAGAGGGAAATGGAACATGAGATCCAACTATTACCAGAATCCCCATTGCCAAAAATTGGGATGTATAAGAAGTCTGTTATATAAGAAAGTGAGGTGAAGAAACATTTGCAACAACTACTGGAACAAGGTGTCATTCGACCTAGTACATCACCATGTGGGTCACCCATCATTATTGTGCCAAAGAAGTACGAGACTTGGCAAATGTGTATATATGACAAGGCATTGAACAAAATCGTGCTCAAGAACAAGTACCCCCTTCCTAGGATAGATGATCTACTGGATCAATTGCAGCAGGAAAAATACTTCACCAAGCTAGAATTAAAGTCTGGATATCACCAAGTTCAAGTTAGAGAAGAAGATACCTGGAGGACTACCTTCAAAACCAGGAAAGGTTTGTGTGTGTAGTTAGTCATGCCATTTGGCCTATGGAATTCACCAACTAAATCTATGAGATTAATGAATGATATATTATTCCCTTTTATAGTTTCATTTATTATTAACTATCTGGATGATATGCTGGTATCTAGTGCTACTTGGGAGGAGCACATCTCACATTTAACTCAGGTGTTGGAGACATTAAAGAAGCACCAAATGTTAGCAAAGTTCAAGAAGTGTGAGTTTGCACAACATTATTTGGTGTATTTGGGGCATGTGATGGGTGGACGAGAGTTGAAGATATATCCTACCAATATGGAGCCCATCATGAAATGGTCGATGCCTACTAATGTTTTTGAGGTCAAGAGTTTCATTGGGGCAACATAACACTTGAGGAAATTCATAGCCTCATTTTCGACAGTATGAACACTGTTCCACACCATAACAACAAGTGGCAAGATTTTTGTAAGATACCTCGTTGGAAGTACCTTAAATTTCCCAACAAATGACTGAGTCGTTTAGTGAAGATTTCATCAAAAACTTTGTTGGTACATTGTTGTAGGTGTATTTTTTGTTTATTTAACTCAAATAACATACAAAATGGTCATTATATGCCATGAGAGTGATTCTCAATAACTGTGACTAATTTATAATGAACTCGGAGATATATCCAATACTAATACAAGAGTGTATGACAATAGATTTTGGGCATAGAAAACCTTTTATTTAACTTGTCAAAATATACATAGTGAGCAACAAGAATAAGGGAACCTGATACATTTCTTCAAGAAGAGAGAAACCATATTTATATTAGCCTTTAGTCAACTCCAACAATGTATTTTCTTGTGATTCAACCCCAAAACAAGCAACTCATCCTTCTATTATCTCTCTATCTTTACCCTCTGCTATAGCCACATGAATACTCCAGTAACATGCTTATCCAGGGATGTATTTGCACACAATAAGCAATGTTAACTACTTCCTCTTCAAAGACTTAAATCTCAACCACCAAACACACAACCAACAAGAAAATGCAAGGGAATACTCATTCTTTCCACTTAGGGAACTTGGTTTACTCCTAAACTTATGCACAACAAGCAGACAAAAGCACACTATCACAACCAACATAGGTAACTAGACCTTTACAAGCCCACTCATCCTCCAACAATGAATATATTCAGCCAACAGTAAGAGAAAGGGTTCAAACCCTTATAATAGAGAAAGTCAACCTCCTTTACAATTGTGGAATTTCTTCTTTAAATCTAAATCAACTCAACCCCTTACACCCATAATAAATTTGGTCTCTTGATCAAGGAAACAAACCAAAAAACATGTAAATTAGTCACTCCTCTTCAACTGAAATTCACACTTTTTTTCCCTTCAGATCTCGTCCTCTTTTTGGTCCTGTCTTGGGATTGGTCCCTTGGTAATTTATTGAGTATCCTTAGTCTGTAAAGATATATGAAAATCTCAGTGTTTGAATATAAAATCAATTGATAAAATCTTGTACCTCCACTATACTATGTAAATATTCTTCTCCTTCAAAGTGTAATAGCGAAATTTGAATGATTCCACTCTCTAAACCAACTAGGGTGTATAGATTCAACACCGAAGCTAGAAATGTCAGCTAGGGTTTCCAAAACCCTAATATTCTCTCCAAAATTCTCCAAGATCTTCTTTTCTCAAATGGAAGTCATAGAATGAGGAGAGATTCCTCACTTTTGTCATTTTATAATTTAATGGCCACTTTTGTTGCAATTTTACCCTTTTAATTTTTGTAAAGTCACTTTAGGAACTTTTTACTTTATAAAAATGAAAGTGACTTTTTCATTAGCCTAGGATATGTCCCCATTTTCTCCTCTTAAGTAGTTATTATGTTTCTCCTAGGTGAATCATGTTGCCTTATTACAATTTTCTCCGCCTTAGCCTACGAGAGCTTATTAGGATAGAAAAACCCCGTCTTATGTATCCTAAGTGGTTGGGGACATTACAGTCATCCCTAGCCAAGATTTATTTCCATTAAGTAACTTCAACACTAGATGTTTGATCACCTATTCACATCCCATGTGGCATCCTAGGTAAATCCTTCCACTTCACTAGGAACTCCTTCATAGTTCTATTTCTCAACTTCTACTCTCTGGACTTGAAAATCTCCCTCCAGATTCAGAATTAGTTCTCCCTCCTCATCTAAAGGTGGAATCTTAGTGGAAGTGACTACATGCTTCCCCAAGGCCTTTTTGAGGCATGAAACATGGAAGACATTGTAAATATTACATACTTATAGGAGCTTAAGCTCATAGGCCACTTCCCTAACTCGTCTCACGATTCTATAAGGCTCATAAAACTTTGGCTTCAGTTTTTCTTCCCCCTTTGTCTTGAGTGATGGCTTCCTATGAGGTTGAAGATGAAGGTATACCATGTCTCCCACTTCAAAGCTGCATTCTATCTTGTGTCTGTCTACATATAATTTTTGTTGATTTTGAGTCATTTGCAAGTTTTCCTTGAGGAATTGTAGGATGTCCTGGTTCTCTTAAATCCAATATTTAACCAAAGGGGCACGAATATCCCCAATTACATGATATGGAAATGTTGGGGAATTATATCCATAAATGATTTGAAGGGTGTCATATCAATAAACATGTGGAAAGTGGTGTTATAACAATGCTCCCCCAGATGAAACCACTTTGCCCATGCCTTTTGTTGGCCAGATACATAGTTCTTGAGATAGACCTCTAGCCACTTTTTTGTCTATCTCAGCCTATCCATTAGTCTATGGGTGGTAAATAGTGTTTGGTGTCAGATTAGTCCTCATGAGTCTGAATAAATCCTACCAGAAGCCACCCATAAATCTATTCTCTGTTGCTCACAATGGTGTTTAACAACCCATGCAATTAGAAGACCTCCATGAAGAACAAATCAAACACATGAAATGTTGAATATTTAGATGATATGGAAAATAAGTGCGTGAACTTCTTAATCCTATCCACCATCACATATATGTAATCGTTACCTTGCACCTAAGGTAGCTCGGTGATAAAATCCATGGAAATACTCTCCCATTCTCTCAGGGATAGGGAGTGATTGTAGAAATCCCATCAGATGAGTATGTTCAACTTTGTTTAGTTGGAAATGTTGCATTCCTTCATAAACCTCAATACATCCTGTTAGTGCCTAAAAGTCATGTCAGTCACCAGTGATCAAATATGCTCTTACAAAGTTTGTTACGGTCTCTAGGTCAAAGTTGATCATTTCATTAGGTTTCAAAATAAAATTTGGTCACTGGATGTTGTGTCTAGGTCACTACTTCTCCTTTCACTTACTCATGGTCTTCATCACTCATCATGGTCATTGTCTTCTTCGAGGTATCATATCTTCATTTAAGTGTCATGGGTCATGAAATGGTTAAATTCCTCATTTTAGGTCATGGTCTAGGGTTTCACTCCATGTGTCATCATGATACCATATCTCAAAACAAAAACATGTCCATCATGTGAGTCAGTGGGTAAAGGGAGTTAGCAGCTTAGGGAAAGAAAATTAAGGTAAAGGTAATGTTTTATTTCAAATAAGACAATGCTACAATACACTACCTCGTCTCATCATTTCTCAAAAGGACATATGATGTCATGCCACTACCAATGAAAAAATCAACTTTCAAGCTACAAAGGACCATTCAAAGCGTCAAAATGGTTTCATTTCAGCCTTCAAAAGTTTAAGCATCTCCTTGGCAAGTAAGTAAATATCTGGCACCTCTTATGCATCCTACATTTTGAAGAACTCAGTGAAAATCCCTCTCCTAGGATTCCACTGTGCTTTTGGTCTACAAATGATTTTGCTTCATTGCAGTGAGAAAAATCCTATTTTTTTATGTTCCATAACCCCCACACATACCTTATATACCCCTCCCAACCATTTCCCATACCCATTCCCTTCATTTCCCCTGATTTTCCCTAAACCCTAGCTCAATGCTGCGTTTTTGAAAATTTCTAGGCTAGGACTGTGTTTTGGACTTTTTCACACCTTTACCTTACTCTTTTCAAGAAATTACACCTCCCTACACTCCATAACATCTATACCTACCACCTAAAATTTCCCCAAGAATTTAGACAACCCTTAACCCCTTCATTCCCCTCCATCTACAAGATTGTCTCAAATCCCCTGTTTTCCCAAAACCAAACCCTAATTCTTCCTCCTAGTGAGCTAGGATTTCACCTTGGAAGCATATGCCACACACACTGAAAAGAAGAAGTAAAATAGTGGAGGACATGTCTAAAGTTTTGATCCATCTAACATCAAAGAGATCAGTGCCTCACAAACTCATCAAGAGGTCATTTGCGACACACCAGGATGATTTTTCTTCAAAGTGTGTTTCTGACCAAATGGAGATGAACTTGACAAAAGTGGAAGAGGTTTTTGTTAATAATATACCAAGGGACAAAAAAATACTTCTGTTTTTACATAGGTATCATATATTTGGATATATGAAACTTTCTTGGAGACCTATGCCAGAAAATAAAAAAATTTCAAGTTACTTTCCTATTTTAGTCATGATTTTGTGGCACGAATTCCGAGCAACTGAAAATTAATTTCCAGAAACTTAGAGAGGTTTTTCTTCCAAAAATACTTATATAAAGCAACCTCTCTCATGTTTCCAAAAATATTTATGGTTAGAGATATATCTCTCCATCTTTGAGGCCTATTTTCGTAGAAAAACCCAGAATTGTGACCTTGCTATAAGGTGTTGCGCTTTCTCTACAAACCTATAAATGACAAAAAAGTTGTATGATTGGATAGATAATCAGCTATAATTATGAGATAACTACTTTTTCAGTCTTTTTGAAATCTAAATTGGGAGAAAAATCCAAAAAACAGGTCAAAAAGTCACTTTCTGCCAGTAGGCTGAATAAGACGCTGCGCTTATATAGACACCTTAGGAGAATCAATTTTTGAAGGCCTTACCATGGGTAATTTTAAAAAATTCAAGATGTTCGAGAAGCTAGACAGAAAATTATAGTTGACCATTCTCTCATGTTTTAAATTTGACTTCGTAAACGCTTCCAAAATCCTATTGTAATATGGCACTATGCTTATGCCTGAGTGCGGTATGCTTATGCCTAAATACGTTGCACTTATACCTGTAGCAGTCTTTCTCAGCTTACTTTCACCAGATCTTGGTTTTATGATGTAATTTAGATATTTTAAAGTCTTTATGATGTAATTATGGAATAAATTAGCATGATAGATTGTTTTTGTGCTTAATTAGGCCTCATAAATGACACAAAGCTCAAATCAAAGTCTAAGAGAAGAGTTTGTTTTTGACCTTCTCACTCTCTCTTGTTGGTTGAGAGATTCTTAGGAAATATTCCACCACTTAGGGATTCGACCCCTAAAGGTGGGAAATAGTTTATTCTAGTCTGTATGTATCATTTCTCATTCAAAGAGAAGAATTAGACTTCAGAGGAGAGGACTTGTATCTTATGCTTTCACACAGTTAATTAAGGAGCCGTTGCAACTATTTTTCAGGAATACTTGTGAAGCGAGTTTGTGGTGTTGTTTCTCTTCCATATTAGTTCTTTATGAATGAATTCATCTCTCTTAACATGCTTTTCTTCCTTCATGTGATTTTCCTTACAGTCATATAGGCATAATTCTTTAGATTCAAAGCTCTGTTTATGTGGAAAATCATGTTTATGTATCTCTTCTTCTAGATTAATAAATTCATGCTAATACATGCTCATTACAATTTTATTAAGCATTCAAACCCTACACTACATTGACCAAAATCTAAATGCATTAGAAGACCTTGTTATCTTGCTCCTCTTTATGCCTGCTATTGCAAACTTTGATACGTTGACCTAATTGCTTGCTCCCACCCCTATTCCAACAACCTAAAAACCCTAAATTTTCAAACACTCAAACAAAACTTAGACATCTAGCCTAAAATCCATTTCTTTTTCAGTCGTTGATTGAGAAATCCTTAGAGTGATCCGGATTTAAACAGGAACGCAATAGATTACAGAGATAACCATAAATAAAGAGATGCAGCGGAAATAACACTTCATTTCATTAATGGAAAATACCGAAATATGTTTACAACCAGAATTGGAAATAAACCAGCTAGGACTATGGTAGCTTATCTCTGAGAAGAGATGTGCGGCTACATGTCTCTGAACTGTTCCGACTTGTGTTACAATGAGGCTCGAAGGCCTATTATTATTGAGAAACAATGGAAAACCCTTCACATTCCAAAACCGACCCTTAGAAGATGAAACGCCAAATTGTGGGCCCCGTTTTGGTAAATTGGTACATCAATTTCCCGGGGTCGTAACTTTGGCATACGATCTCCGTTTGACGCGTATGATAGCTCGTTAGAAAGATCTATCCGAGCACTACCATTGTTGGAACGGGCAACACCAGTCCATTCCATGAACTCGTGTTGCCCGTGGATTCCCCAAAAAACGTCGTTTAGGGCCTCAAAACGGCTCCGGAAGTTCAGGACCCGAAAAAATGCTAAAAATAGTAAGTTGTGCTACAATTAAGGAAACTGAAAATGCTGAAAGAGACAATTGTGGGGGTCCAAATGGGATAGGTGGGTGGCCACCAACATCCACCTGGATCATTCCTCCCCCCTTAGGAAGCAATGGTCCCCATTGCGTTGAGTTCTTCCATCTGCAAAACTTGTTCTGCGCTGTCTGATGTGTCCAGTAATGGTGGGAAGCATGGTCGACGACGGTCCACATTGAACACTTGGTGCAGGTGAAAGAATGGAGGAATGATGTGCTTCAAAGAATTGTTGCACATAGCCT
>APFE030833432.1:115405-152259 GCA_000404065.3 Pinus taeda
ATATTGCTTTTCTTAGTTTTATTGGAATTTCATAAAGTAAGGATTATTGACATCAATTTTATTTTGAAAGGGACCCATTTCATATTTGAATGATCTTGTGAATAATAATAAAGATGAAATGGGGGGTTGTTTTGCAAGGCACAACAGGTTGGAACATGCATCTGATTCGGAAGCCTTCAACTTGGCCACTAGTGACTGCTTGATTCGACACTCACTTGTGTTATGAGTGGGACTCTTGTGGAACTCACACCACTTTCCTATGTCCTTCTTCGGCTTCGTGGTGTTGTTCTTTTCTTGCGGCTTCGAGGGGTTGCCTTGGGTCACCCTACCTTGGCTTTGTCCTTTGGGCTTCAGATTTGCAGATCCAAAGTCTCGCTTCTTCTGTTTGAAATTTTGCTCGATTTTGATAGCGTATTGGTATGCTGTGCCGAGTGAGGAGATGTCCAAGAACTCCATCTCTTCCTGGATGTATCTGTGTAGGCAGCCACGGTATTTGAGCACCAGATGCCGCTCAGAATCTTTGATAACCCAACTGTGTGCGAAGGGTATGAAAAATGTTTGTGAACTCTGGAACATCTTGGTCTCGTCCCTGCCGCAGTGTGGTCCATTTGATGTATTTGTCTTCATAGCTTTTGACAGGGTAGTACTGCTCCTTGATGGCATCCCGGAAGTCATTCCAAGTGGGTGCGGCTGAAAATAATGAGCCTGTACTTCCATCCTTCTGCTCGCAGTAGGTTTCCCACCAGTCCTTGACGTGGGGGGCTGCTTTGAGAAGAGCGAAAACAATCTTTTCCCGACTTGAAAATTCATGAACAGAGAAATACCCATCTAGCAGATTTAACCATTTATCTACGGCATCTGCGTCTATTTTACCCTCGAAGATGGGGATTTCAAAATTAACTTGTACCTTAAAGGGCGTGGCGTTTCCAGAGTCGCTACTGGAAGCCGATGCGTCACCTCTAGGTAGCCGCTGAAGGATCTGCGCAAAGCTATCCATCATCGCGTTCCTTTGCCGCTCGAGTGCTTCTTCGAGCAAGATTTTGATAGGATTCCTGCCCCCTCGTCTTTCTTCTCATCTGCCATGGGAGGCCGTCGGGATTTTCGAGGCTGGTCTTGCAAAGTATTCGACCAGTTTTTCAAGACCCTAACTCCTTATATTCTGACTCGTTGGGGGACATTTGATAAGATAAAAACAGAGAAAAAAGCAGACCGGCTCTGATACCACTGATCCGGATCTTCTTTTTTAATAGGACGCAATAGCATTCAGAATAACCATAAATACAGGGATGTGATTAACCATAAATAAGAGATATCTAGCGGGACAACACTTCATTTCATTAATGGAAAATACCGAAATATGCTTACAACCAGAATTGGAAATAAACCAGCTAGGACGATGGTAGCTTATCTCTGAGAAGAGATGTGCGGCTACATGTCTCTAAACTATTCCGACTTGTGTTACAATGAGGCGCGAAGGCCTATTTATTATTGAGAAACAATGGAAAACCCTTCACATTCCAAAACCGACCATTAGAAGATGAAACGCCAAATTGTGGGCCCCGTTTTGGGTAAATTGGTACATCAATTTCCCAGGGTCGTAACTTTGGCATACGATCTCCGTTTGACGCATACAATAGCTCATTAGAAATATCTATTCGAGCACTATCACTGTTGGAACGGGCAACACCAGTCCATTCCATGGACTCGTGTTGCCCTTGGATTCCCAAAAAAACATCGTTTAGGGCCTCAAAACGGCTCCGGAAGTTCAGGACCCGAAAAACTGCTAAAAATAGTAAGTTGTGCTACAATTAAGGAAACTAAAAATGCTGAAAGAGACAATTGTGGGGGTCCAAATGGAATAGGTGGGTGGCCACCAACATCCACCTGGATCATAGAGAGACCCCTCTCTATTTTAGCAGGGCTAGCTGCTGGACTGCAAGTGGTTTGAGGTTACCTTTTTCGATCTCCTCCTCAGCCTGGGACATTGTAAGGATAACATTTTGGTGCCATTACTAGGGAAATGAGTGATATATACTCCCTGGGAAAGAATGACAAAGATCAAATCTGATTGTTGATGGTGAAAAGTGATTAGACACATAAAGGTTGTGCATCTTTCACCGAGTGACTCCAGTGTCGAAGAATCCAAAGGTTTAGAATTCTCATGGTGACTCCACCATTCAAAAACCAATAGCTTGAAGAACTTCTTGGTTACTTAACTATTTTCAAAATGGATTCAATTGCTCGAAGGTATGCTCCTATGAATTGAGCTCATATTCCTGGTTTTCCTAATCGAATTCCTTGCATAGATTGGAAAACTAATTTTCCCAAATTCATAGATGGAAATGAGGATGAGGCTATTTTGCATATAATCAAATTTCATTGGCATATACTGAAGCTCAAGATAAGGTTTCATGAGAATTGTTTGATGAAAATGTTTATGGCTACTTTAGAAGGAAAAGAAAGATCACGATATGAAGGATTGAAGCCAGGTAGCTTATTCTCTTTTAAAGAATTCCATACAACATTCTTTGAGTTTTATGGAAAATCTCATCATTCGTTCTTGTTGTTCAAAGATTGTTGTGAATCCTGTGAAAATTTCATTCAATACCTTGAAGAGACTTTTGGTGATGAAGAATGTCTAGATTATGAGATCATAGAGGCCCTTTATGAATATTATTCCCAATAGAAAATAACAGAGATTAGTTGCTTTGATACAAAGGATCATTCACAATGCACATCTTCTTTACTTGAAGATGAAACTGGTCTTCTTCCTAACAGTCAAGAAGAAATTGGTCCAAGTCAGAATTCTGAAATTGCATGTACAGAAAACTTAAGCAGTGAACCATCTTATGACAATGATCATCTACTTTTGCAAGGAAATAGTGAACAAGAAGTTTCTTTCCTTGATTCTTGTGACAGTCAATTTGATATTCTTCCTATTGAAGCACATGGGGAATGAAATACACTTGAAGTGGTTGCTACATTTAATGTTTTCCATGAGCATCGAAAACCCTGTCTTTTGGATGAGAGGTATGAAGATAGTCATTCACTTGTTTTTTCAGATTGTTCTTTCTTTGAGTTTTTATTTCAAGATCAGGTTTGTGAAGACCAAGATGAGGATTCTGATGAAAGGTATGAACAAGGATCTCTAGAAATTCACCACTCATATGTCTCTCCATCTCATCCATTTTCTGAAGCACTATTTCAAGGGAAGATTCGTGCAAATAATAATTTAGAACTGGCATGTGTGGAAGTTTCAGACAATGTAATTATGGCAGAGAATAGTCATCAAACATTGGAAGCAAGGGATGAAGAGGAGAGAAGTGATAAAGGAGAAGTTGTTTTGGAGCCTCATGCACATGATGATCTTCCTCCAGGTAAAGAAAATGAGGAGTCTTTTGAAGAAGAGGAGATTGTCCCGGATTAGATGGATGTGCACATCTTTGCTATTAATGATATGGTTTCCTCAAACACAGATTTTCAAGAACAAAATTCCTTTTTTCCTAATGTGAATGAAAAACTTAATGAACATTTTCACCATGACAAAAATTTTGCATTGGAAAATGAAGGGTGTGCTTGTATTTCTGATGACTTTCAAGACAAGGTAACATTTTAGATTTTTCAGGATCCTTTTACTAATTTGCTTCAGTCATCAAGGGACATGAATTTTATTGTATTTATGGATCATGTACAAATGTTCAGTGGACACTTGGAGTGGCCTATCTTTTGTTTTTTCTGCCTGCTCAAGGAAAGTACGAGCATGATTCAAATAAGTAGCCATTTTCTGGATTGGTACACTGGTGGGATCATTTCAAAAGATTGTATATATACCTTTAGCAGGTGGGTGGTTATCATGATGATTTGAAGCCCTCAAATCTCGATGGTTTGCTGCCATAAGTAAGTTCAATCAATATGTTTTTTTATAGTTAAGTTAGTTCAATTAGTCAGTTAGTTTTCAATTTTGAGTTTGGTCTTTTTATTTTTGACTCCAAGCCCAATAAATAAAGCTACCTGGTCTATGGTGTTCTTGACACCTCCAAGGAGCCACCATACCCAGCTAGAGCCAATGTTAGTGCCTGCCAGTCATGTTAGTCACCAGTGATCAAATATGCTCTTATAAGATTTGTTAGGGTCTCGAGGTTAAATTTTATCATTTCATTAGGTTTCAAAATAAAATTTGGTCACTGGATGTTGTATCTAGGTCACTGCTACTCCCTTCACTTACTCATGGTCTTCATCATTCATCATGGTCATTGTCTTCTTCGAGGTATCATATCTTCATTTAAGTGTCTTGGGTCATGAAATGGTTAAATTCCTCATTTTAGGTCATGGTCTAGGGTTTAACTCCATGTGTGATCATGATACCATAAGTCAAAACAAAAAACATGTCCATCATGTGAGTCAGTGGGTAAAGGGAGTTAGCAGCTTAGGGAAAGCAAAATAAAGGTAAAGGTAATGTTTTATTTCAAATAAGACAATGCTGCAATACACTACCTCGTCTCATCATTTCTCAAAAGGACATATGATGTCATGCCACTACCAAAGCAAAAATCAACTTTGAAGCTACAAAGGACCATTCAAAGCATCAAAAGGGTTTCATTTCAGCATTCACAGGTTTAAGAATCTCCTTGGCAAGTAAGTAAACATCTGGCACCTCTTATGCATCCTTCATTTTGAAGAACTCAGTGAAAATCCCTCTCTTAGGGTTCCGCTGTGCTTTTGGTCTCCAAATGGTTTTGCTTCTTTGAAGTGAGAAAAATCCTAGTTTTTACGTTCCATAACCCCCACACATACCTTATATACCCCTCCCAACCATTTCCCATACCCATGCCCTTCATTTCCCCTCATCTTCCCTAAACCCTAGCTTAACGTTGTGTTTTTGAAAATTTCTAGGCTAGGACTGTGTTTTGGACTTCTTCACACATTTCCCTCGCTCTTTTCAAGAAATTACACCTCCATACACTCCATAACATCTATCCCTACCACCCAAAATTTCCCCAAGAATTTAGACAACCCTTAACCCCTTCATTCCCCTCCATCTACAAGATTGTCTCAAATCCCCTATTTTCCCAAAACCAAACCCTAATTCTTCCTCCTAGTGAGCTAGGGTTTCACCTTGGAAGCAGAGGCCACAAACAATGAAAAGAAGAAGTACAATAATGGAGGACATGTCTAAATATTTGAGCCATCTAACATCAAAGAGATCAGTGCCTCACAAACTCATCAAGAGGTCGTTTGCGGCACAAAGGCACGATTTTTCTTCAAAGTGTGTTTCTGACCAAATGGAGATGAACTTGACAAAAGTGGAAGAGGTTTTTGTCAATAATATACCAAGGGAAAAAAAAAAATCTTTAGGTTTTACACAGGTATCATATATGGGGAGATATGCAACTTTCTCGGAGATCTATGTAAAAAAAAAAAAAAATTCAAGTTAATTTCCTGTTTTAGTCATGATTTTGTGGCACGGATTCTGAGCAACCAAAAATGCATTTCCAAAAAATTAGAATGGTTTTTCGTAAACATAACCTTATCTACAAAAACCTCTCTCATTGTTCAAAAATATTTATGGTTAGATATGTATCTCTCCATATTTGAGGCCTATTTTAGCAGAAAAACCAGAATTTTGACCTTGCTATAAGCGCAACGCCTTGGCACTGTGCTTTCTCTACAGAACTCTAAATGAAAAAAAAGATGTATGATTGGATAGATTATCACCTATAATTATTAGATAACTATTTTTTCAAGATTTTTGAAAGATAAATTGGGAGAAAGAGCCAAAAAACATGTCAACAAGTCACTTTCTGCCACTATTCTAAAGCAGGCATTGCGCTTATAGAGACACCTTGGGAGAATCAATTTTTGAAGGCCTTACCATGTGTAATTTAAAAAAATTTAAGATGTTCGTGAAACTAGACAGGAAATTCTAGTTGAACGTTATCTCAGATTTCAAATTTGACTTCAAAAACGCTCCCAAAATCCTCCTGCAAGATGGCGCTGCACTTATGTCTGAGTGCGTTGCGCTTATACCTGTAGCAGTCTTTCTCAACTTATTTTCACCAGATCTTGGTTTTATGATGTAATTTCGATATTAAAGTCTTGATGGTGTAGTTATGGAATAAATTAGCATGATAGGTTGTTTTTATGCTTAATTAGGCCTCATAAATTAAGCAAAACTCAAATCAAAGTCTAAGAGAAGAGTTTGTTTTTGACCTTCTCACTCTCTCTTGTTGGTTGAGAGATTCTTGGGAACTGTTCCACCACTTAGGGATTTGACCCCTAAAGGTGTGGAAATGGTTTATTCTAGTCTATATGTATCATTTCTCATTCAGAGAGAAGAGTTGGACTTCAGAGGAGAGGATTTGTATCTTATTCTTTCATAC
This sequence comes from Pinus taeda, assembly GCA_000404065.3. Classification (NCBI taxonomy): domain Eukaryota; kingdom Viridiplantae; phylum Streptophyta; class Pinopsida; order Pinales; family Pinaceae; genus Pinus; species Pinus taeda. The sequence continues at coordinate 121,786 of APFE030833432.1, forward strand.
AGTTAATCAAGGAGCAATTGCAGCCATTTTTGGTCACAAGAATTATAGGGTATCTCTATCCTTAGATATTCATTTGTATCTTATTCTTTCATACAGTTAATCAATGAATTCCATCCTCTAGGCTGCACATTGTTAGTATCACAATTGGTGATACACATTACAGGGTATCTCTATCCTTGGATCTTCATTCATCATGGTTATGGGTTAACCACACAAAACCCTTCTCTTTAGTGGACCTTCATATTCAACAAAGGCTTCTGAAGAGAAAACTTCACGCAATGGGGACCATTGCTTCTTAAGGAGGGAGGAATGATCTGAATATAAAATGGCATCCACCCATGGTATTCATCCACCCATGGAATTTACCCATGGTATTGTAAGTGACATCAACTCATGGTATTCATCCACCCACGGTATTTATCCATCCATGGAATTTACCCATGGTATTGTAAGTGACATCAACCCATGGTATTAATTCACCCATGGTGTTGTAAGTGGCATCCACCTTTGGTATTCATCCTCCCACGGTATTTATCCACTTATGGAATTTACCCATGGTATTGTAAATGACATTCACCCATGGTATTTACCCACCCATGGAATTTACTTGTGGTATTGTAACAAAAAAAGGCTATAAGTAACAAGTGGCATTTTGTAAAAGGACATATTGTCCACCACAATATAGCTTTTACAATTATTTTCTATTTTAATAAAATGTTTCTTGGTGGTTTCGTTTACTGGGCGCTCTCTCAATTTTTTTTTAATTTTTTTTTGGCATTTCAATTTGGGCCTGCCCCCCAAGATCCATTTCAAATTTTCAAATCCATTTCAATGTAGTGAATAACTGTAAAATTTACATTGTGGTGGACAATATGTCCTTTTACAAAATGCGACTTGTTACTTGTAGCCTTTTTTTGTTACAATACAGTGTTACATTCCATGGGTGGGTAAATACCATGGGTGGATGTCACTTAAAATACCATGGGTAAATTCCATGAGTGGTTAAATAACATGGGAGGATAAATGCCAAGGGTGGATGCCACTTACAATGCCATGGGAAAATACCATGGTGAATGAATACCATGGGTGGATGCAACTTACAATACCATGGGTGGATGCCAATTTCATTACCATGGGTGGATGCCATTTTCCATTCGGATCATTTGCCTATAGGTATTCAAATATCTTAGATGCCCTACTAAGGGTTAGCTGTGAGCTGCGTGCATAATCTTCTCCTTGAGCTATGATTCTAGAACAAGATAGATCTAGTTCTTGTAGTAAATGATATCATCCACAGTCCAATATCTGTCGTCTTGAAAAAACCCCTCCAAAATATCATAAGTAATTTTTTTTTGAATATTCTACAAGCAATAACAATCTCCAATCATTTTTCCTCTCCATGAGTGAGAGAGTGGGTGGCACCCTTGAAAGGGAATCTACTACTACATCGTTTTTTCCCTTGACATACTCTATCTCAAATTCATAGGCCTACAACTTGTTGATCCATTTTTTTTTTGTCTCTCAATTATCTCCTTCTTCTCCATGAGGAGTCTAAGGCTATTATGGTTTATCTTTACTTTGAACTTGTTATCCACTAGATAATGTCTAAAATTGGCCAATGCATGCATGATGGATGACATTTATTTGTCATAAATTGAATAATGACACTCATAATATTTGAGTTTATGAATATTGAATGCTACGGGGTGGTCATCCTACATCAATACTGCTCCTATTCCTGTCCCTAAAGGAATCCAACACGAATGGTTGGGCGAAATATGGAAGAGTAAGCACAGGGAACATAATCATCATTTACTTCATCTTTTAAAAGGTTTCTTGCTTTTTATCAGTCCAATTGAAAGCCCCATTTTTGGTGAGGTTCATAAGAGGCAATGTTAACTGCGATAACCCCTTAACAAAATTTATATAGTATATGTAGAGGCCAAGGAAGCTTTTAAGGTCAATTAAATTTTTCTGGGTAGGAAATTAAATGATTTCTTGAACATTATCCTAATGGACCCGAACCCCATCATTCCCAATCACATGCCCTAGATAGAGAATCTATGTCATGCCAAACTCACACTTGTACTCTTTTACATATAGTTCCTATTCTTCTAGAATCCCCAGTAACTCATCCAAGTGCACTAGATGTTCCTCCCAAGTCTTGTTGTAGAAATCATCAAAGAAAACCAACAAGTACTTTCACAACTGTTTATTGAACACATGGTTCATGCAAGACTGAAAAGTTGCAGGGCATTGGTTAGCCCAAATGGCATAACCAAGAACTCATAGTTCCCATAATGGAACTTGAAAGTTATTTTTAGGATGTTCTACTCCCTAACCCAAATCTGATGGTAGCTTGAGCAAAGATCTATATTTGAAAAATATTTGGCTCCCCTCAGATAATACATCAACTTATCTATCCTAGGGATATGATATTGGTTTTTAATTTTCCTCTTGTTAAGGGCCCAACAGTCAATACACATCCATAAGGTACCATTCTTCTTCTTAGCCATCATCACTGAAGAAGCGAATGGACTAGAATTAGGTTGAATGTGACCCAAACTCAATAAATCCTTAATGGCCTTCTTAATCTCATCTTTGTAAACCTTGGGATGTTGGTAGGGGCAGGTAATAACAACCTGTAATCCTTCCTCCAACTCTATGACATGTTGAAAGCCTCTGTCTGGTGGTATACCTGGAGGAACATCATTTTTTTTTTTTTTTTTTTAAAATTTTTATTTTTAGTGTTTATGGAGAAATACTTGAATATTGTCTAGATGTTGTTGTGACTACTTCGATAGTATTTTGTCTGAAATTAAGCACTCAAATTCCCACTCAATTTTTATGTGGGATTTATGATTGCGGATAAAAGTATCTCCCCTAGGTTTGGTTCCTAACCTAGAAAAACAGAGAGAGAAGGAACCCAATGCTTTCCTTAAAGTAAATATATGATGGAATGAAGCCTACCTAGAACCCGTCGCATGCTTCGCTCCTTATTTCACTTGAATTCTCCAATTCCAACTCCGATTTCCAAAATTATAACCTGCACAATCAGATAACACAAGCCAAGAAAATACGAGATCTATGTAGTATCATCTTAATACTCTATTCAATAGATAAAAATGGTATTGAAATACATGAAATAACAACATCACATATAGAAAAATAGATAATTTTTTTTTGTATTAATATAAACGGAAGGAGTTACAACTATAAATAGATGTTGATCTTGTAGAAGAGCTCCTCCAGGCTGACTTGTCCTTTCCTTGTCACAATGTGCACCTCTAATCACCCTAAATGCATGAAATGAAACCTCTCACAACAACAACATAAGGGTAGAATCATTCTCCAAAAGCCAACCCCTTGCACATGGAAGGCTATAAATATATAGAAGAGTGGGGTAAGTTGGGAGTTCTTATCCAATTACCAATCTAAGGTTTTATATCCACCTTTGATGGGAGGATGGGATCAAAGGATAAGGGATGGAAACTCCAAAGTAGGGTAGGATAGGATCTGAATGTTTTATCTGAGGTAAATGGTTGTAACAAATTTTGGAAGCTTCTAGAAGAGGAAGTTTCCATAATTTCTCTCTCTTTTCCTGAATTTCTAGAACCAATGCAAGTGCAAAGAGGAGCGACCTATAGGTGATCAGCGTAGGCCACAGTGGAGCAAATTGCAGGTGAATGTAGGCCAGGGAGCGTTGGTCCTAAACTGGCTCAGATGATGCAGTTTCATGCAGAAAATATGGGGAATGAAATAAGCATGCTTAGGGTTTTGTGTAAGATAATGACAAGGGGGAATAGGATGTTTATTGATCCCATCAGGAGGCCTATTGATTATATGCGAAAAAATGGCCTATATTAGATTCCCCCCTAAAGCACAAAGTAAAAAATGACGACTGATGATTGAAGTGCTTTACCTTGTGACAAGTGTTGGCATTATGATGCAAGTGTTGTCCTTGATGGAAACTCATTCACAGGTCAGTTCAGTTTTGATGAAATGCAACCCACAATGTAACATATCCATTCAGATGTAACAGGTCATTGGTACAGAGGAACAAGAAGATGAAACTGAAGTCTACTAATCAAAATGAAGAAGTTGAAGGTAAAGGATGGTGAAAATTAGTTTAAGATGTATACGTAGGTACACTTAGTCAAAACAACATATACACGCAAGTCCACAGAACAAAAAACGCGTATACGTATACACGCACTCTTGCAAGAGGAAAAGCGCGTACAAGTTGGAAAATCAAGGAATTTCAAGAGTAGAGAATACTAGGGGTCAATACCATGGTATTAGCCCACAATATTGAGCGAAGTAATGACTAGTTGATCTCGCCCAAGAATACCATGGGTCCTAAGTGGTTTTGGTATGAGGTATTGAGAAAGCCCTAAAACTATATAAGGAGGATAAGATCATATGGCCAAGGTATTTAAGTGAAAATGGTTTCTAAGGAATACTTCTATATGAAGTATATTTTATGTTGCAGGGACTATGTTGGTGATTTGATCTGAAATATTTTGTGCACCTTGAATTCAATATTGGATCAGGATCATGAGACATGAAATGACTTATCATTGAATGATATGATATTGGTTGGGCCAGATCTAATTGTGTGCACCTGTTTTATTCTTTAAATGTCATGATTTGGGTTTGTCTGAAGTCCGAAATAACAATGAAGTTATGAGTTAATATCTGCAGATCTGTATGCTGGTTCGTCTTGATAAAATTGTGTGTACATGCAGGTTCTACTCTTCCAAGTAGCGTATACAAAGGAAAACCCTTTTCTTAAGGTCTGACTGATCTATATGATAAGTTTTCTTCTTTTACTGTTGTCTGTCAATGAAGTCTTCTTAGATCTGAATGAGAAACTGAATGCATAAGGAGTTTGATATTTGATTGATTGATTGTATAAGTGAGAAGGGTGATCTTTGCTACTGCCTGTGTAAAGCTCTGTAAATTGACAATAGATTTTTCAGTATATTACTGGTTGGTACAGACTTGATTCAGAAGTTTTATGTTTCAATAGTTTTGAAGGTATACGTAGGTTTTATTAAAGGAAGTAGCATCTACACATAGGTTGGATTAAGTAAAGTAGCGTATACATTCTAATTTATGATTTTTGAGGTTGCAACTGGTTCTGAATGATGATGCAGGTTTCTGGGTTCAACACAGTGTTTTGGTGACAGTGATCTCACTGTTCAGATTAACTAATTATTGTTTGATGTAGTTTGAAAGTTTTGATGGGTCCAATATGAAAATTTGATGAAACAAGGCCTTCATGTGTATTTTTGTGTACTAGAAGCATCTAGTCTGAAAATTTATGAAACGTGGTCCCTGGAGGAAGAGAGAAGGTTGTAGCCTTCTGTAGGCCAATGCCTACATACTAGTAAACACATTGGCTAGTACAAGAGCTAGGGGGTTGTATCTCCCTTCCAGTAGAAGCTGGAAAATGAGAGAAATTTGTAGCCTTCTGCAGGTGGGTGCCTGCGTACTGGTATGAGTCTGCACTAGTATAAGATTGTAAACAAATTTTCTTATTATGAAAAGAAGATAGATACGAAAACAACAGGTGGTTTTCACCCACATTGGGTTTCCACCTTAAATCTTGGTATTCATGTGTGTTGCTTATGAGTGATGGTTTATTCTGTTCTTATTGCACTATTTAGTAAGTTATTGATGCACTGGTTATAAATCAGCACATGATAAATTAACTAAATCACAAGTTCTTTGGGTATACGCTAATTTCAATAATCACAGTAGCATGTACACACTAGTTCACTTCACAGAAGTAGCGCATATAAATCTGTTTGGGAAATGAAAAATTATTGATATGATAATACTTATTCACCCGCCTTCTTAGTATTATTTCCAACAAGAAGTTGGGATCAAGAATAACCAACGAGCTTCATCTGTTACAATACATTTTCATCATGACATGTTTATTGCTGATGGAGGCATACCCATACTCAACGCATAAGCTAACATAACATGTACAATGATCAAAATACACGTCCATAGATGAAAAATGGTGGACCCATGACCGGATGACATTCTGTATGACCATGGTCATCATACATTGTGATCTTGTATAACTCTTGAAATCGCAGCCCAGATGGATGAAACTAGACCTAGGGTCTTCTATCTCCTTCATACGAATGACCAACGTACGAGTCTAACCATGTGAATCAATGAGATAAGGTCGAACATGGTAGACACCATCTGATTACTGGCTAATGATGTAAGCCGTTAAAAAATGAAAGAGAAACCACCAATGATGTTAATGGCTCTCAAGGTACTATAGTACACTACATATGGTGTGAATAGATGAGTTGATGTCAAACACAACATAGAGTCTTTTGGTTAAAGGCCATTGATGTAAACCTATCATCGAGAGTGAGGAAAATTTACATTGATGTATGCAAGCACCAAGGCACCAAAGGGCCATTTATAAGTCAACTTCCTGGATAATGTGTTGATGTCAATAGGAAGCGACCCGTTGCAAGAGGGCCTTGATGTATCCCCCATCAACGACACAAAACAAGTATCATGATTAAGACATAGTGATGTTGATACAGAACTGGATGAGCAAAGGAAAACATGGAATGAAGGCTTAAGAGTATTGTAACGGATATTAATTGAATGACTTCTATTGAACACACTGGTGACATTGAATGGAGTTGAAAAAATTGACCCAAAACCAAAATGGAGGCTCTGAAAACAATATGATAACCAAAATACAAGAATATTACCCAACCCAATAGTCAGAAAGATGAAGTGGAAGAGATTCATGGTCAAGAGAGGCTCGTTGCCATTAGCAAATGGAATACATTGTTTTCCCAATTTCCCCAACCATACTATTCAGTACCTCTTTATTTTTTAAAAAGATTGAGGAGGATAACATATGCTTGATCTATAACTTCACCCTTTAGATGAATCCCTCTGAGTATATATAAAGAACCCTGAGAAGGAGAGGTTCGACCTTGTCATGTTTGACAAGTCCATCATTGTTTGATGTTTTAATGAGTCCATCAAAGGTAAAACTTGACATCTTTTTCATGTTTAAAGAGTTTGTAAAAGAGGTGAAAAAGAAAAATCCATATGTTCCTTTTCATAGATAGTAACTTAAGTCCAAAAAGGTAAAAAACAGTACTCAAGAGAACCTCTTATCCATGTTCGACTAAGGTATTCCTTTTTCGTAGATAGTTTGTCTCAGTCCAAAAAATGGTTAAACTTATACTGAGGAGACGTCTTTTCATTTACTTTTACGAGTTCAAAAAGACAAGTGCTCGACAAAATTTTCATATTTTGGGAGTCTGAAAAGAGATGAAAGAGGACTCCAAGGGTTTCCTTTTTTGTAGGTTTACAAAGCTTGAAAAAGAGGTAAAAATATACTCCTTGGTCAAAATAACCTATTTAAAGCATGATACAAATTTGTTAAGAACTGTCGACCTGCCCAAAACATCACAAAAAGGATTAAACATACATGTTTCATAGTAAAAATGAAGCACATCTAGGCAAAAACATTAAATATGAATAAAATAATGTGAGACATTATCATAAATACTCAAAATGACTATTCATTTTCACCATTTCAAATTTACCTTCAACATTGAGACTTCTGAGCTCTTTTCCCCTCGATATTGTGCAATCGTTTGCAACCAATTTGGTGGACCATTCTGAGTACCTCCACTTCCAATTAGGAGCTAAAACACTTCTCTTTCTTTTCATGGTCCATTTTTGTGATTTCATGCATTTTTTTTTTAGGTTTTGAGGGCCCTGGGGTTAAAAGAACACGCCTTAGGACCAACGCACCCCCCATAATTGAAACATGTATTGCACCTTGGTAAGTTGTCACCACTGGGAGAGATGCAACACTCTATCATGCACTACTGGGGTGCATTGGGTGCAAAATTGTAAGTTGTTTATTAGTTTTCCCTAAATTTTTGTCAATTTTTTTGCATGAGAAGGAGACTAATGAATCTATTTTTGATGTTTCAGGTGTTCATTAGCACAAATGACATTCATTTGGAGAGAAAGAGAACACGAGGAACATGATTCAAATGCATAAAATGATACTACTACCATCAAGGTGCTGAAAAAATGTGGATTGCTAAAATTATTTTGGCTTCCTGGTATGAGGAAACAAATGGAATTGTTGAATTATCTTATTCGCTAATGGCATGTTCAGGCACAAGCATTCAGGTTTTGGGAAAATCATCTTGAGATAAAGGTAGAAGATATCTACTTTCTGACAGGTTATATAGAAGGGGTGCCCCCATCTCTCTCCTAGGTGGGCGAAGTGGTGGGGAGACAATGAAAGATTATATTGCTACCTATTGCAGACTTCGAGTCCAATCAACTAGGGATGGAAATATCAATATAAAATATGTAGCCCAATAACCTTTGAGAAAAATCCTGTTTATTATCACAAGATTGGCAGGTAGCTCAACACTTCATGTAGCATGTAGATCGTACATGCAATACGGGGTGGAGTGTCTAGAGTCAACAGTCTTCAACTATAGTGAGGGAGTTTTGGTCAATATGAAGGAACAAATGACTAAAGAAGGAAAGGGGAAGTTAAAGAACTTTGGCTATGTTTGATCTTAGTCTCTTTTGATCTAGAGTGGGTGCCACTACTTCAGCCTCAGTAGATTATACTCGAGCCTATCGATTTGAGGGCCCCACAAATGAGAAGGTGGATGGATCATATGGCCCGACATGCAGGTAGGTCGACAATCATCTTCTCACTAGACTTATTTAGGTGGTTGCTGATGAGCCTCATAAATGGGTAATTATATGGGCTCATTTTACCTCCTAACCTAGTCAAATCAACCATTCTCTTAGCTTATTACATGATTTCTGATTATATTTATGCTTATAGAGTGAGTTGAGTTAGTTATGATGCCATGTGGCCTAACATGTGTTTAATGCAGATTATTGATGAATTTTGGGGTCAAATTCAGAGATCCAGTGGACAAATGGCAGCAATAACTCGAAGTAGACAAAGGAGAGGACTTATAGGAGGGAATCCCCCTAATTTATTACTCCTCACTTTGAATTCCCCTTCATTTAGCTTGGAGTACAAGCAGCCAAGTCATGCACTAGAAGGAAATCGAGCAAGTGGAGGATGATTGATGATTATCTCGAGTTTTGGGAGCCAAGCCTCCCTGATTTCTAGGAAGCTATTGGTAGCTTCAATTTTATAAGTAAAGAGGCCTAGGGCCTCACTAGGGTCAGGTTTTTGTTGTATTTTTGCTTATATAAACTCTACTCAACTTCGAGCTTATTATTTTTGTGACAATTTCATGTAATCTTGTTATTGTTTTGAAATAAAGATGGAATCCTTTTTGAGTTAGCACTGAGTTACCTCAGAGGGTGGAAACTCTTGGGTTAGGGCCTAACCCAAGTATCCAAGCTCCTCTTTACTTGTATTTGTATGTTTTATTTCAGTTTGTAGATTAGGTTGCTGTTAGATGTATTTCTTTTATGGTTAAGAATATGTTGCTTTTGATGATTCAGTAGTTTGCTTCCATTTGTGCTTTCTATAGTAGGTTAAGTAGTGATAAGGAAAAGATTAAAAAGGCTAGAAACAGTGCCTTGGCCTCTCTTTCTCCCTTTGGGACCATTATTTGAGGCAAAGACCCTCTTGCTGCCCCAAAAACACAGATTTTCCTCATTCATAGGACTTCTAGTGTTTGCAGCTTTTTAGTTGGTTAATAGTCTAGTTTTCTTTGCTTCAGAAATTCTTCATCATGCTCACTTTTGTATTTACAATAGTCTTCTTTAATGCTTTCCTTTCTGGTAGCATTCCTCATCATTTACTTTCGTAGATCATAGTTTAGACTATTTTGAAGCAAAACTCTATTTTCCTAGATGCACTTCTTTCATTGCTCGCTTGATCTTATTGGTTGACTTTCAGTTGTTTATGAAGTAGATCTCCTCTAGTAGTAGGCCAGCCTAGCAGCCATTCCATCCTCCATTTGATCCATGCCCTATAGGTCACCCAAGTCTCCCCTCAATTTTGCCTTATTTTCCTGCATTTTCTATAGAATTTCTTCTTCTCTCCTTGAGCAAATCCAATCATCTTTCTCTCTCCCGATGATTCTTGGTAGACCCTAGGTGCCATAACACCTCATTCCAACCCTCATCCAGCTTTTTCACCCACTCTCACACCCTCAAAACAACCAAAACTGCTCTCGGCCTCCTCTTGTAGGCCCCTTGTAGAATGTTGTTTTTCCTCCTGTAGATTTCCTATGTCCTCCTGTAGATTTTCCTGTAGGCTTTATTTTGAAGTTTGAGTGTGGGAAAAGCCTCTAGAAGGCCACCTGAGACCTCCTAGGACCCAACCACACCATCCTACATCCTATCAAGTCCCAAAACTGGCCTTCAACACCACCTATTCGCTGCCACATTCACAAACAATAAATTACATACATGTCAAATTCACATAAAAATACATGAAAGTCCAAAAAGATGTTTTTTGCTCATTTCCTTCTAGAAATAGCTTAGTTAGATGTTTCTTACTTCTTTGAATAGATAATGGCATTCTTTTCATGGTTTTCATAGTGCTTTCTGCAAAAGTAGGATTAGCTGGTTAATTAGGATTTACTTGGTTTTCTTTACATTTCAGTCTTTCTCCTTTCTGCAGTTAGAGTAGTATCTGTAGAGTAGTCTTTCTCTCCTTTCATAAAATATAGAGCTTTTTCTGGAATCCATAGAAGTTGGCTTGAGCTCCTAGTGATCTTGCGTTGGCTGACCAAGTAACAACCTGTAGTAAGAACTAGTACTTGTGCATACAACACCGCCGCTTCCAAGTTTGTTACGAACTACTGGGTTGATAAGAGTAAAGTAGGTAGCCTAGGAGTTGTAGCATTATTGCTGCAATATTGGTGCTCACCATCTTTTTGGCGCCGTTGCTGAGGAAGCGTCAAAATATTCTGTGATTACTGCTTTCTTCTATTTTCTATTGCAACATTCTGCTAATAATTTATTTCAGCAAAAAGTAGACTAGTCCTTCTTTTCCTTCAGTTTTGCATTTCCTTGCTTTCCTTTTTCAATTATACAAATTTCATTTCAGCAAGAGTAGACTAGTCATTCTTTTCCCTCAGTTTTGCATTTCCTTGCTTTCCTCTTCAATTCTGCAAATTTCATTTCAGCAAGTTCATTTTAGTTAGTTGCATTTGTTGTTTTCAATCAATTTCAGTTTTGCAGGTACTTTCAGTGTGGGGAAAAAGAAAAAAAAACCAACCAAAAGGTTTCCTTTCATGCCTCGTAGGAATAGAGATAACTCAGGAAATTTTTTTCCAACACTCCCACTGCTTCACACAGCCAACCTTCTCTCTTCTTCAGTGGTTGCGATCAAGAAGAACCCTTAGGTGAACAACCAAACATATTTGAAGAACCTATAGGGGAAGAAGAAGAAGAAAACATTCGTTTGGAGCTAATGGATAAACACATAAATGCTAGGGGGAATGGAGAGAGAATAGAGGGTACCTTTCCCATTTGGGAGACCAATGGGGACACCAAAATGAAGAATATAAGCCCTTCCGCCCTACGTCATTTCCATGGTGTGACTACGGAAGATCCTGACACCTTTTTGTTTGAGTTTGTTGTTATCTGTCGAACCTATGACTATGCAGGAGATGAGCAAAAGTTGAAAATGTTCCCTTCTACTCTCAAGGATGTGGAACTACGCTGGTTCATGGGATTACCTGGCAATAGAATCACAACTTGGGCTTAGATGTAGCAAGCCTTTAACAACAAGTATCGAGACTATTGTAGGTCAAAAGATACTAAAGTGAAATTTTCCGAATGACCATAGGAATTGATGAGTCCCTGGAGGAATATGAAGAGAGGTTCCAACTTAGTTACAAAAGGGTCGGGTGTACACTTGACCCTGAGTCTTTGAAGCTGGTCCTGCTCAGGGGAATTCGAGAAGATATGTTAGATACCCTCCATCTACTGGCCAAGGGAGACATCTACCAACTATCCTATGAGGACATAAAGTTTGTTTTTAGAAACCATTATAGAGTATCTAGAAAGAAAGGTCTGGGAGTCAACCCATAGCCAGTACCTCTTCCTCTAGCTCATCCATTAAAGGAGAAATTGGAAACATGCTGGAAGAATTCAAGAGTGAGATGCTGTAGACTCTTGCCATGCAAATGGATACCTTACATCTCAAAAGGAAACAAGAGGAAGCAGAGAGGGCTTTGGCCATTTTTTGCCCTAGATGAACCAGGAGGCATCCTAGGAATGAATGCCCATTGAACTCTATAGAAGTTTGTTCAGTATGTGAAGAAAATCATTCTACAAACAAGTGCCCTTCCTTACTCGAACTTAAAGCTATATATCAAGGGACTGAGGGAGTCACTGAATAGCTCTATTACATAAACCAAAGGAGGCCGCATGGAGCTAGACCATATCAACAGGGGATCCAAGGGATGTCTCAGGTATACTACAACCCCAACCAAGTCACTTCCATACCTTTTTGGGCCCCCTACTCATCCTTCCTGGTCCACACCTCCTCCTTGGTCCTTCACATCTCCAAATCATGCCCAACCAGCCACCCATTCATTTCAATCCTATGCTCAACCACAACCTCAATGGAATGCATCTCATCAGGGGTGGAGGCCCCAATACAACTCTCCTCCCGCTCTTTTGCCTCCACCACCTGCCCAACCACAACCATTACCTCCTGCTCCACTAAAGCAACCCCAAATGCTTGCCCAACCAAATCCGAACCCGAACAACAGATAGGCTCAGCAAGTGTATAATGGGGAACCATCATGCCTGACTTATGCTGTGGAGATTCAGGAAATTAACTTACGATCTAGGAAAGTACTCCCAGATAGCCAGCCTCCATCGAGGGAGGTTGAGGAAGATAAAGAGGAAAGCGAACCTAAAGCAAATCCACCCTTTCTTGAGAGACTATCCGCAACAGTCCAACCTACCCCAGAAGAAATTGAACTCCTGGGAGAATTGAAACATTTATGTGTGAAGATACCACTTCTCCAAGCCATAAAAGATGTGCCTATCTACAATAGGTTGATAAAAGAGAAGTGCTTTATGCATCCAAGAAGGCGCAAGAGAGATTCCCCAACCATCAATGTCATAGGGAAACTGTCTGACCTGATGTTAGGGCAGGTAATCTGTCCAAAATATCTGGACCTTGGAAGCCCAGTAGTTGATGTCCACATCAATTGCACCATGATCCCACACACCTTGATTGATCTGGGAGCTGCCATTAATGTGATGACAAAGGACACAATGCTCAAACTCAACCTCTAGGGCTCCTTGAGGAATACCAAGACCATGCTACAGCTTGTAGACCACTCCACTGTGACCCCTGAGGGGATTGTGGAAGATGTGATGGTCTCCATTGATTCTTGGGAGTACCCTATTGATTTCTTAGTTCTCCAACCAAAGGCAAATCTCACTGGGTATCCTCTCATTTTGGGAAGACCCTGGTTGGCTACCGCTGACGCCTACATCAGTTGTCGAGCTGGGAACATGACCATAAAGAATAGGCATATGTCCAAGTAGTTAATCCTATATCCTCTTTCCCAACCCTTGCTAGAACATGATCTACCTCTTTGGTTGGAGGAGAAAGATGATGATGAAGTCTATTTTGCACCGCTTTGTGCATTAGAAATCACCATCAGGGGGAAACTGCAAGATGAGGATGATATGATTGAAAACCTGATTCATAATCCACCTCCTAGTGTATCACCATTATAGGACATAGTAAGAGAAACCTAAAACAACCCCTCAACTAATCTCTGTGCGGCTGACTCCACTCCTCTTTCTGTTAAAAATATAGAGTTTGACCCAAAAAGAACCTTGAAAATCAATCCATCCCTATCCACTTCCCAGGAGAAGGAACTATGTAGCTTGCTGAGAAAACACCTAGATGCCTTCGCCTGGAGTTATAAGGAGACAAAGGGAGTGCACCCTTTAGTATGTACTCATCATATATACATCAAGAAGGATTGCAATCCAGACAGGGATCCTCAAAGGAGGATGAATCTAGCACTTAAAGATATTGTTAAGGAAGAACTATAGAAATTGCTTGATGCAGGATTCATCTATCCCATCTCTGACAGTGAATGGGTCTCTCCTTTGGTGCTAGTGCCAAAGAAAAATGGTAAGTGGAGAATCTATGTCGACTATTGGGAATTGAACAAAGCCACTAAAAAGGACCATTTTCCTTTACCTTTCATAGATCAAGTGTTAGATGGTCTGGTAGGGAAAACGTTTTTCTCTTTCCTAGATGGGTTTAGCGGGTACAATCAGATTCAAATCAGCCTGAAAGAACAAGATAAGACCACTTTCACTTGTCCTTGGGGTACCTTTGCATACTGGGTCCTTCCTTTGTGTAACGCTCCAGTCACTTTCCAAAGAGCGGTATTGAGTATATTTTCTGAATTAGTTCATGATGCAGTAGAGATATACATGGATGACTTTACTCCTTATGGCTTTGACTTTCAGGAAGCTTTATCTAACCTAGGAAAGGTTGTAGACAAGTGTATTGAGATGAACCTGTCCCTTAGTCTGGAAAAATGTGAATTTTTGATGACTGAAGTGACCATGCTAGGTCATGCAATATCTCAACAAGGACTATAGGTGGACCCCAACAAAATTGCCATCATCTAAAGGGTCCCACCTCCTCAAAAGGTGATAGATGTCAAAAGTTTCCTAGGCTTAGCTAGGTATTACCGGAGATTCATTAAAGATTTTAGCAAGCTAGCCTCTCCTTTGTTTGGCCTCTTAGGTAAAGATGTCGAGTTCATATGGTCGGAAAACTGTCAAGAGGCCCTAGATACCTTGAAGAGCAAGCTTGTCACTGCCCCAATTCTGAGAGGCCCAAACTAGGCCCTACCTTTCCACATTCACACAGATGCCTTGAACAAAGAAATTGGAGCAACCTTGGGACAAATTGATGGAAAGTTACCTTATGCCATATACTTTATAAGCAAAAACTTGTCAAAGGCAGAGTTAAACTATATGGTGACCGAGAAGGAACTCCTAGCTGTTGTGCATTCCTTAAACAAATTCAGACATTATATCACAGGCTATCAAACTTTGTGCACACTGATCATGTTGCAATTAGTTATTTAATGAACAAACCAGATGTAAATGCTCACATTATTAGATAGGTTGCTTTTACTATAGTAGTTTGACTCGACCATTATTGATAAGACTGGTAAAGAAAATGTTGTCGCTGACTTTTTGTCTAGAGTAAATTTGCCTGTAGGTGAAGAAGGAATGGTGGATGACCAAATGCCAGATGAACATCTGTTTTCTATCTTAGTACTCTCTCCATGGTTTGCTGATATAACAAACTACTTGGTTTCAGCACAGTTTCCACCACACCTGTCCTCAAAAGAGAAGAGAAAGATAGTAAGGAAAAGCGCCCCTTTCACCTGGATTGGGGGAAATCTCTTCAAAGTTGGCCCATATCAGATCTTGAGAAGATGTGTCAGGGAGGAGGAATTCTTTGACATCCTCCTAACCTTTCATGACGGACCTTGTGGAGGTAATTTTGTAGCAAAAAGAACTGCCTTCAAGATACTACAAGCAGGCTACTACTAGCCCACTCTTCATCAGGATGTGAGGAGATATACCAACCATTGTGATCGGTGTCAGAGGATGGGGAAACCTACTCCAAAGGATGAGATGCACATGCAACCTCAAGTGACATTTGAGCCATTTGAGAAGTGGGGCATGGACGTTTTGGGTCCTATCAGCCCTCCTTCAAAGCAAAAACAATACATCATTGTGTGCACTGATTACGTGACAAAGTGGGCAGAGACAAAATCAATCAAAGCAGTGACAGAGGAAAAAGTAGCTGAGTTTTTGAGAGAAAACATATTCTACAAGTTTGGGTATCCAAGAGAGTCGGTCACAGATCAAGGTAGTCAGTTTACTTCCAATTTGATTGAAGACCTGCTCACACATCATAAAATCAAGCATAGGACTTCCACCCCTTACCATCCATAAGCCAATGGGCAAGTGGAGGTCACTAACAGAGCATTGGAAGGGATCCTGATGAAGGTAGTGAGCAACAACAGAAAAGACTGGGCAGATAGATTAGTTGAGGCCACTTGGGCCTACAACACAACATGGAAGACCACTACAGGGTTCACACCCTATGAACTGGTCTATGCGAAGAAGGCTTTGTTGTCAAAATAATTTGAATTCAATACCCCGAGGATGACAACTCAGCTGGACCTAGACCATAGCCATGCACAGAAATGAAGATTACTTCAGCTCAATGGATTGGATGAACACAGAATACATGCCCTTCTCCATATAGAGGTAGTTCAGCTTCAGAGAAAGATATGGAATGACAGGAGAAGCAACTCCAAGAGGGAGATTGGGCACTACCCTATGATTCAAGATACAAAGATTTCAAGGGAAAGCTAAGGACAAGATGGCTAGGACCCTACACTATGGAGAAATGCAATGAAAATGGTTCAGTTTTGATTAGAACCATTGATGATGAAGCCATCCCCATGCTTGTCAATGGACACTAGTTGAAATTCTACAAGAAACCCCTCTCCAAGTGAGAGTTCATTGAATATTTGAATAAGACAGTGATGGTAGTAGAGCATGTCTTAGCCTCCACTTCACCCACTCACTAAAGAAAAAAGAAAAAATAAAAAAATAAGGACTCAAGCGAAAACCTTCATGAGGTGCTTGAGTCCCATCATTGGGTTGAAAACCTCTTCTGAGGCGGCCCAGTGATGTCAAAAAAAGAGAGAAAATAAAATCCCTGGGTGAAAACCTCCCTGAGGCACCTTAGTTGTTTTCAAAAAAAAAAAAAAAAGAATTTTCATTTGCATTGTAGGTTTGCAGGAGGACTATAGGAAGCAACAGAAGGTGCTAAGGGAGCCCTGAAACCAACACCAGCACCCATCCTACTTTCCCACATCTTTCTCCATCATTCTTGGCATTTCTTTCACCTCACTGTGCTTCTTTTTCAAAAACTGTGTTTTCTACAGGAGGCTCCTGTAGGAATTACAGAGAGCTAGAAATGGATATAAAATGAAGTTTTAGGGATAGGTAAGTTTCATGAGGAATATATAAATCCTCCTACAGTCTTCAAACCTCCTTGCCATCATTTCCAAGCCTGCATCACACCCCAAGCATCATTTTTCTTCGTGTCCAAGAAAACACAAAAAACGTTTTTCAGGAAAAGAAAAAAAAACAAAAAAATAAGAAAGGAACAGCACCATCCGCCTCACCTGAAGCCTACCTGTTACCTCTCCATCCCTATCTACATCTATGGCATCATCCTCACAGCTCCAAGCACAGAAAGAAGCTGAAGATTCAAGGGGAGAAGTAGCTATAGGAGCTCCTGTAGGAATTCCTGTAGCAGCTGATGCCATTAAAATCCAGCATAAGCAGCAAGAGAGTGCAAACATGAAGGTGGAAGAAGACACTTGAAGCTTAGATCCAGCCAGAGAATAACTTGCATAGGACACAACTACACATTAGCAAGTAGATAACATGCATCAAAAGAAACAAGGGCATGCAGCAGAGAGAGAGAGCCACAACACCTCATAAGCAAATACATTCAGATCTTAGGTAAGTAACTAACCCGTGCCTCTGTTTTCATTTGTGTAATTAGAAGGCATGAAAAAGTAATGATATGGTTGAGGTTGAATGAGGGAAAGGTGGCCAGTTAACTTAGCCACCTTCATCTAGTTGACTCCACTCATCCGAGGATGTCACCCACACATGCGCACAGTCAACTCAAGAAAGATGTCAAGGACAGGTAGTGGAGAAAGTGTGAACTCTGATGAAATCATGAGGGATGATTACAATGAAGGGCCATGATGACAAGGTAGGTGGGGACCAATGGTCTGAATATATCCAACATATACTTTGCTAGCTCACCCTCCATCACCAGAAATATCCATAAAGGTCAATAAGTACTCCTCTCCGAGCACTCTCACCACATTTTCCTTCATTCTCTCCTCAAAACTCAGCTACAGTAGTTTCTTTGTGCCTCCACAGCCTCGTAACCATAATTTTCCATTGATCTCTCCCATGTTCCTACTCTCGGTGTTTTTTATAGGAGCACCTATCAGAATTCTACAAGAGAGACAACAGGCTTCTATAGGAGGGACAGTGAGTTGTTTGAAGGGAGAAAACACGGGTTTTAGCATGGTTTTTGATCTGAGGAGGTAGGTTCCATGCATGACCCCATTGAATATAAAAATATGCAAGCAGTGGTTTAAATGTGAAGAGGAGATAAAGTCTTTAGGAGGAGGAAATACATAAAAAAAAATTGCTTATTTAAAAAAAAAAAAAAAAACACAGTCTCCTCTGTTTCTCTGTTTTCTTCAAAAATTGTTGTCTCCATCTCCACATTTGGTTTTCCAAAGAAGTATAAACAAAATGACAGGAGGATTTATGAGGAAGGAGCCCACCAACTTCTCCAGGCTCCATGCACATACCCAAGTAGTGGACATCTTCACAAGGGAAAATTGGATGAACTTTTTTGAGAAATTTCGAGGGTTTGATGAGGAGATTGCCCAAGAATTTGCCCACTCTTTGGTCCCTCGCTCAAGAACACATGCCACTATCATCTTTATAGGTCTTTCCATGGAGATAACCCCTGAATTTATCAGTAGAGTCACTACCCTTCCTCTTGGGTTGCCTTGGAGTAAGGATGAGAAACCAATTGGCCAGGCTGCCAAGAAAAACTTCTTCCAAAACAATGAAACCCCTATAAAGGATAAAAATGGCATTAGAAGGGCTAGCATACCATATCCTTGGGATGAGGTTAGCTACCAAATAATCAAGTATATTTCCTGTGAGGGGAGGTACAACATTGTCTATGGTTAACACTTTAGAATCCTTCATGAATTAATGTATGGCATGGACACTCCAACCCCTTAGAAGCGCAACATTCCCTACTTCCTCCTGCAGTCGCTCATTGACTCCAACACTAAAGTAAAAGCAGGAAATTCATAATAGCTAGCTCACCATGGGTTAATTAAAATCTTAGTGGAAGAAGCCCTCCATACATTTACACTCCCTATAGCATGGGAAATCTTTAGAAACATGACAACTGAGGATGACATAAAAGCCCTAACCTATGATATCAGTCTTATTGGCAGTGAGGAGGAAGAGAAGCAAGGGGGAGAAGGTGATGCAACTAGTGACTTAGCAAAACAGGAAAGGAAGGAGGAAGAAACTAAGATAGAGGAGGAGCAAGCTGAAGAAACAGAGCAGGAAGAAACAAATACAGAAAAAGAGACAGAAGGAGGAGAGAAAGAGGCAGAAATGACAGAACAAGGAGAAGTGTCCCTTGAGACTCTAGAAAGAGAGGCAACAACTGCTCTCACTACCCTTAGTACACCAATCAAGCCAAAACAAAAGAGGAAAAGGCAGGCCTCCATGTATTTTAGGGCTAGGAAGAGCACAAGTATCAAAACAGGGAAATCTCAACCCTCTTCAAAAGTGCCAATTACAATTGAAGATTCACCCTTTGCCCAAGGAAAAGAATCCCCTTCCAAGGCATCTATCACATATGAGAGGGGGACTCCTAGATCTCCCACATGGAAAGAAAAGGTAGAACTACAGGACCCAAAAACAATCCTATAGGAGGCTCAGACAGTTCTATAGGAGACACTATCAAAACTACAAGAGACCAAAAAGCTAGAGAAAGAAATGGAAGGAAAACCACAAGTAAAGGAGGAAGAAATAGAGCTACAAGAACCTGATCCCTAGCCTAGTCTTGCCTCCTACTACAATCTGCTTGAGGGAGGAAGAATAATTCCACAAAAATTTGCAATTCCACTATTCTTTGAATTAGAGAAAGAGAGAATAAGAACACATAGGTGGATGACAAAAGCCAAATCCAAAGGAGTTGAGGATATTGGCCATATGGAGAACAAAATCAGAGAAATGGGCAGAGAGTTGAGTGTTATCAGACATAGGGAAGCAATTACAAGAAGCCAACTTGAAACAGAAAATTAATTGCTAAGGAGGCAGCTGCAAGAGAAAGAGACCTAGCTAGCATGCATGGCTAGCTTATCCATGGAGGCATTGCAATGTAAAACACCAGAAAAATCCTATGGCCTATATCTCAGGACCAATGGTTGCAATTTCAGATAAAGGCTTTGGCACAAAGAGGCATAATGCCTTTCCAAGATTATAGGCAGTTTATGGACCTGTGTGACCAAAGCACATCAGAAGATAAGGCAAAGATGGCAGAATTCTACTTACATAACATGGCCCTCATAGACATGAATGTGTGGGACCTTAATGCCAGGTTAGGGGACCTGCAACTAATGGCCATGGCCTCATGGATGAACCATGAAGAGTTAAGGGCATAAAAAATAAGAAGATTGATGATAAGAGAGCATAATGAGCCATTAATGATCAGAGTAGAGCCATCAAATCCGATGGCACTCATCAACACACATAACCTGCTTGCCAATAATCCTCAGATTTCCCTTAGATATATAAGTGATCAGGCAAAAGCTATTCCACACTTTGAGGATATGGAAAGGCTACTTGGGGATGATTGTGTGCATGCATGTATGAGGAAATGGAACACCTTACCACACAGTCTGCAGATCAGGGAATATCATTCCCCCATGAGGATGAAAGAGGCATTAAGGAGAGTGCTAATGTACAAGTGCTCCATGAAGAGGCTAAAAGTCAACTGGATTGGCCTCAAACTAAGTCCCCCACTACTGTTAGGCATGCTAGAAGGAAAATAGAAGAAGAAGAGCAGAAGTAGTGGGAAGAGATAGATAGAAAGGCAGGATTCTATGACAAGGAAGAGGAGACCACATCAGAAGCTTGGGATGCTAGGGAGGCCACCAGGGCCATAAAAGATGAGGAGATGGAATAAGTTGCTTAAAGGATGAGCAACACTTTCAGTAGGGGGATGATGATGAGCCTCATAAATGGGTAATTATATGGGCTCATTTTACCTCCTAACTTAGTCAAATCAACCATTCTCTTAGCTTATTACATGATTTTTTGATTATATTTATGCTTATAGAGTGAGTTGAGTTAGTTATGATGCCATGTGGTCTAACATGTGTTTAATGCAGATTGTTGATGAATTTTGGGGTCAAAGTCAGAGATCCAGTGGACAAATGCCAGCAATAACTCGAAGTGGACAAAGGAGAGGACATATAGGAGGGAATCCCCCTCATTTATTACTCACTTCGAATTCCCCTTCATTCAGCTCAGAGTACAAGCAGCCAAGTCATGCACTAGAAGGAAGCTGAGCAAGTGGAGGATGACTGATGATTATCTCGAGTTTTGGGAGCCAAGCCTCCTTGATTTTTAAGAAGTTGTTGGTAGCTTCAATTGTATAAGTAGAGAGGCCTAGGGCCTCACTAGGATTGGATGTTTGTTGTATTTTTGCTTATATAAAATCTACTCAACTTCAAGCTTATTATTTTTGTGACAGTTTCATGTAATCTTTTTATTGTTTTGAAATAAAGATGGAATCCTTTTTGAGTTAGCACTGAGTTACCTCGCCATTTGGAGAAAATATAGCCCGTGTTTTGAGTACTACGACTAGCACCATCGTCATAACCAACATACAATTCGAGAGAGGTTGACATATGAAAACCAAATGTAAAAGGGATCAACAGAAACCATGGGAAACTTTAACAAGATATACTGCAAACACACTCAACACACCTATAGATAGCATGTACAAAGTTTAATATGCATGAGATCAAGCATAATTTATTTTGAGGTACAACCCATTGCTAGGCTGCATAAATGGAACTCCATAAAAGTCTACAAATTCATAGGCCCCTTTTGCAAGGACTCGCTTGACAATGTATGGACCCAGCTACATGGGTTGGAACTTTCCTGGACCTAACTTATCGACCTCCTGGTCATATAAGAGAACCAGGTATCCATCCGAGAAGACATAAGGCTTGACATTTTTGTCCTATTGCGGCTTGATGCGTCTTTTATGAGCTTCATTAGCTAAAGAAACATCGCACCGAGTTTCATCCAAATGAGTCATATGTCAAAGATGCTCCTCCTCTATGGAAGTGGTAGGAAGAAGTTCGACAACTAGTTTTAATGATGGAATTTCACATTTGATGGGGAGGATTAATTCCAGTCCATAGACCAATCGAAAGGGTGTGAATCTAGTAGCGGTCCTCACTAACGTTTGGTATGCCCACAAGGAAACGTAAAGAAGCAAGTTCCAGTCTAATTTATGGACCCCTACCATACATTAAAGCATACTCTTAAGAAATTTTTTAACAACCTTGACCTGCCCATTAGCTAGAGGATAGTAGGGAGTGGAATTTTCATGTGAAAGTCCCAACTTAGAAACTACTTCGGTCATCATTACATTTTGGAAATTATTTCCATGATCCATAACTATTTCTTGCAGAACACTAAACCTAGCAATAACATGATTGGAAGAAAAGTATGCATAGCTTCAGCCCACTGAGTAAAGTAGTCTACAATGACAATGACATAACCATTCCTGCCAGCCAAGTGAGGGTTACATATGATAAAGTTGATACCCCATTTTGCAAAGGGACCAATAGCGACAACGGGATGCAATAGAGCAGGCGGAGCACAAATCTTACAATCGTAGATATGGCACACATGACACTTTTAGATAACAAGAATACATTCGTGAAATATAGTAGGCCAAAAATAACCAGTGCGTAAGTTATTATGCGTGGTAGTGTAACCAGATAGATGTTTTCCACATGCCCCCGAGTGACATTCATTAAGGACTTTCTTGGACTCAAGGGTGAGACACCTCCTTAAAATCATATCAATACCACGATGGTAAAGGGTGTCACTGATGATAATGTAATTTCAGGATTGGTATCGAATACGTCATTGCTAGGAGCGAGAGGTATGGGGCCAAAAGTTTGGGTCTGGAGATAGATATGAAAATATCCATACCATGGGTTAGATGAATAAATGAGAAAAAATGTCTCGTTAGGGATAGAATCTTCAGATGTAGATTGAGAATTAGGGGAAGGAAGATCACACATTAGCTCAGTGAAAACTAGGGATTTCTTCGACTTGGACTTGATGAACTCTAGGTTGAACTCTTGCAGAATAATGATTCACTTAGAGTACTTCACTCCAACAATTGACATGACAATATATATGTCATAGGGTTGCAATCTGAAATGGCCGTAGCTTTTTGAAGCAAGATGTAATGGAAAAACCTTTGGACGGATTGAACGACTGTCAATGCCAACTTTTCTACGTGAGTATACTTGATTTTGACATCGTTAAAGTTCTGACTTAGATAATAAATGGATTTTCAGCCCCTATAACTTATTCTTAGACAAATACCATTGTTATAGTAGAAATGGCAGCAGTGAGATGCCAAAAATAGTCGTGCTGATAATCAGGGGGGTATAAAAGAGATGCCTAAACCAGTGCATCTTTTAGGGCATCAAACACTTTCTGGGCAACATCGTCCCAATGGAAGGGGACCCATTTTTTCAGCAAGAGAATGAATCCTTTGGTCATCTCAACATAATTAGGGATGAACCTCTGCAGGAAGTTAGCTTTCCCTTTCCCTTAGAGTCTTGGTAATTGAACAAGAGAAGAAGGCGGAGGAAAGTCAATGATTTTTCATGCTTTTAGAGGATCAATATAAATTCCTTGTTTTGAAATGACAAAACCTATGAGTCAACCATAACTAACTCAAAACACACATTTTTGTGGGTTAATTAAAATATTATAGTGTCTATAATGGAGGAAAATAGCCCTTAGTTGAATTGGGTGATCAACCCGATGTTTAGATGAGAAGGGAAATCATCCAAATAGGGTTGCACGATGTGTTTAATGTCTTGAAAAGTGTAATACATAGCACGCTAAAATGTGGCCCCAACATTTTTTAAACCGAATGGGGGCTTTCGATAAGCAAAAGTACCCTAGGGACAAATAAATGTAGTCTTAGATTGGTCCGCCGAGAGAATTTCGATTTGTTTATAGCCCGAGAATCTATCCATGAATAAATAAATCTTGTAGATGGCACATTCATCAATAATCTAGTCAATAAATGGGGTTGGATAGTTGTCCATTGGACAAGCATGATTCCAGTCCCGGTAATCAACACATACTTGGATTGTGCCCTATTTATTTATGATAGGGGCAACGTTTGATACCCAATCAGTTAAAGGAATAGGGTATATGAAACTAGCCTGAAGAAGATTTTCAACTTCAGCCTTAATCCTTATTGCCTTCTTGGGATGGACTAGACAAAGGCGTTGTCAACCAGGTTTGACATCAGAATACTTTTTAATCTCATGCACTACTATATTTGGGTCGATACTTGGCATTTCTTCATAAGTACATGAAAAGACATCCCAAAATTCATGAAATAAGGATCTATAGATATCAATCTTAGATGGAGAATATTTTCGACACTACCTAGTTTGACAGAGATATTGAAAGGTATAATTTCTTCAATATTTGAAAGGTTATTTTCATAGTCAACCTCATGAATGGAGATGAAATTTTTAAAAGGTGCAAAAAAATTAGGCAAGTACACATCACTGAGATTATCCTCAAAAGAATCTGGTAAGGAGGAATGATGGTGATGTTCTACCCATGACCTATGATCTAGCATCATGATCTCCATGATGCTCTCATGATTAGAGAATATGAGAGAAACATGATTAGAAGATGTGCCATAATCGAGTGATCAATCTACCCATTTAGTCAAAGAGAAGGTGTAAGCCACACAAGATGAATAGATGGATTCATAATCTAGCTCAACAGGGCTAAGTGACATTCAGTGACTAAGACTTTGGATGTTAGTTCCATCAGGTAGAATCTAGGTATCAACCAAGATAGTAGAGGATGATATCATGTTGATATAAGAAACTGAAGATGAGCTGTTGGGAAGGAGAGGAGGAGGAAGAGAAAATGTTCCCATAAGAGAAGAATCCTTCAAAAATCCAACTCCAACATGCTGATAGGAATGTAGAGTTTACCCTACAAGAAGGACACTTCTAGTAACGTGAGAATAAGAGGCGAAAACAATGAGTTTATCTATGGCTACAATCTCGCCTTTGTGAGGAAAGATGATCATACAGAAGTAAGTCAAAACGAAGGTAGCCATAGTGTAAACCCATGTGCGTCCCAGTAGATTATTATAATCAAGAGGACCACCAACAACTTCAAATTCTATGGAAACAATTTTTCCCTTGAGTTATACTTGAAGGGAATTCAAAATCCTACAAGGTTTGTATGTTCTTCCATCAAAGGCTTTCAATGTGGTGGTTGATTGACTCAGTTGAGGTGAACCAATCACCTTCCAGCAAGACAATGACATAATGCAGGTCAAGGCTCCCTCGTCCATAATAGAGTGATGAATGTTCTTACTACGGACGATGAACTGGATTATAAAGGCTAATTAAGATGGAAGTTGAGGGGTATAGTTTTCATGAGAGAAAACCACTAGGTTGGAATTCGATGGATCCACACATCTGATATCTGATAACAAGGCCTTCTTTTAGGTGGGGTAGCTTTGTAATACCTCAAGAGTTAACATAGCTTATGCAGACTGAGCCAAGTCTTCAACTATGTTATATTTTTGGGCAGCTCTTGAATGAGGGTTGAAAGCAGACTTATGAATAACACATTTCAGAGGTGGAGTAGGATCAGATGAAGGTGATGCCGAACTAGTAGGTTGATTAGTAGCCTGATTGTTTGGTGGATTCACATTATCATATTTGAGGAGGAAAGAATCAAAACCGTGTTAGAGGAAGAAGGTTCCTGGGAAACCATATGAGTCTCCTAATTGGGAAATGGGCTGGTCAACACAGTGGAAGAAGTAGAAGATTTAAGAAACCAATTCATTTCAACATGGTGCGGAAAATCATTGTAAAGTGATCCTTGTTGCAAATCAAGCATGGGTATCAAGGCTTCCGTTTCTCATCGGAGGACTAATGTGTTTATTTATCCTATGGTGAGGGGTCTTTCTTCTTCTTACCTTTTCCTTTATTCTTGCTTCCAAGTTTCTATTGAGACTTTCCTTTATCATATGAAATAACATTTATCTTGGAAGAAGAAGCCATAGGAGGATGGGATTGAGGGTTTTGAGCAGATGTGGTAAGAGAAATACCAAATGGTTTACTCGTGGATTGTGAACTGGTAGAACCAATCATGCCATCAATGATATGAGATTCTTTACCAGGCAGAGGAAGAACAATATTTGAAGGTCTCAGAGCATTTGGTATCTCATCATAGATCGTGCCCAATTGGGTATAAACAAGGTCTAAATGTTGCACATGAGCAATAAATTTCTCTTCGGTCATGACTCCGCCTTTAGCTACATATTCCGTTATAAGGGACAACAGAGATTTGGTAAACCATTTCGCTAATGATTGATCAGGAACAAAAGCCTTTACCAACCGACGACAACGTCTCCACTCATGAATGTGATATGAGATGTGAGTGGAATCTGATTGTTTAAAGTTGGTCAAGAGTTTTGTTCTAGTTTCGTATCTGATGGGAAACTGGAAATGTGTGAGGAAGGTGGTGGCTAACATGATGAAATAATGAAACGAAGCTCTAGGTAATTCAATAAACCATTTAGCTGCGGTACCTGTAAGTGTTTGTTGGAAAATACGAAGTCGAATTGAATCATTGTTAAGGGAGTTTGAAGAACACCATAGATGATACGTCATAACGTGCATTGACGGGTCTTCTCTTGGATTCCCATTAAATTTTGGGATATCAAAAGGAATTTTAGTGGGAAGAATTGACCACCATGGAAAATGAGAAATGGTGTCAATAGTGAGCCAAGTTAAGTCGGGCAATTCGAGAGTAGCCACAAAAGGCAACTGTTGATTAAAGTCTGGAGGAGGATGACTTGGATATGAAGGAATAACTTGAGCAACAGGAACTTGCATCCCTAGACAAGGAGGGTTCTGATAATAAGGAAACTGGGTACCAGGATAGGGGGGATTTTGATAACTAGTATACAAGTGGCCTTGTTGTCCAGCCCCAGGTGACGACAAAGCTGTTGGAATAACTGGGTTTGGACTTGTTGGCCGTGAAAGGAAACTTGAGGAATACCTTGACATGGTCCATATTTTTTCTTGATCGGGGTTTGCATTGTCCCATGGTAAGGTGGGTTTGATTGGGACTATGCCATACTATGAATAATTTGACCTACCAAAACTTGAGGAGTACCTTGTCCAAGAGGTTGAGAATGTAAGGTACCTTGTACAGGATAGGTAAGTGGGACCTGGTAAATGCCAAAAACTGATGGAAAAGGTTGTGATGCAATGACAACTTGTAAAGGTTGGATTGCATGTATTTTAGCTTGTTGGGTTGCTGATGGATGGATAGGAATTTGAGATGAAGATGGTGGAGGTTGAGGATTCAACAATCAATCTCAAAATGAACCAGGTGGAATGGGAAAAGTAGGTTTCCAAACACTAGTAACCATTCCAGGATAAGGAGGACTATAATAAGGCTGATTACCAATTTGAGTTATACCAAAAACATGTTACCCCTTGCTAGAGGAGGAGGGGATGATGGAAACTGTGATCCAGATGGAGGGTACCCAACATAAGAAGATTTAGGCTATTGAAGGTAGCCTTTCCCACTAACATAAGGGACAACCTCTTGCTCCACCATGGGTGTAGGTGGATGAAGAGGAGAAGACCATGTGGCACTCATAAGATAAGTAAAAATAGTTATTCCCAAATTAGATGACATAGGAGAGATCCAAGTGTTGGGTTGTGTTATATTCTTTTCACGACTATCCCATGTAGTTAACTGGGGGGTTGGGGGGGGGTGGGTGGGGGAGCCCCCTTCATTGCACCGATTGTGTAGCGAGGGGGGGGGGGTCCCAAGGGGTTTGAGGCATACCTATAACCCCACTTTATGGGGTCTGAAGTAGCACCCCAGAAAATTTTGGTTTTGGACCCTATGTTAGGATGGGCGGGCCCACTATGGTTTTGTGCATGATTTTCGCACACGTTTTTGGACGCGATGGTTTTTGGTCCATGGTATTGGACGCAATGGCTTTCCATCCATGGTATTGGATGCTTCGGCATGTATAAATATGTATTATATCATTGAAAGGAACATAATGAAAAATCAAGCTGGTAGTCCTGATTTTGGGATCCAGGGGAAAATCTCTGTGTATATGTGTTTTATGTGTTGTGCTCTTACATTGTTTATTTTCTGTGTTCTAGAATTCATATGCAGGTAATTTCTGTACGGGGTTAAAACCTACATTTGGTATCAGAGTAGATTTGGCTTCAAGGGGATGCCTTTGTTGCTGAGGGGTTTCTCTAAAGCCTGTGGTAGACCCTGTTTAGTGGGAGATCTGCGAGATCGATTCTGGTGGTGAAAGAAGATGGTGAGCAGTGGAAAGATAGAAATTTAATGGTCAGAGTTTTGAGTTGTGGAAACTCAAGAAGGAGGATCTGTTGGTGGATAAAGATCAGTGGGTCACGGTAGATCTGGGTACTAAACCAACGAGAGTGTCCGATGAAGAATGGAAGAAGTTGGATCGGAAGGAAAAGAGCACAATATGATTGTGTGTCTCAGATTTAGTATTTTTGAATGTATCAGGGGAAGCTACAACGAAGGCTTTGTGGGACAAGTTAGGGACTTTGTACCAATCTAAGTTTCTGGTGAATAAACTGTTCCTGCGGAAAAAGCTGTATAACGTGAGGATGAAAGATGGAGACTCGGTGACAGAGCATCTAAACGCATTTAATACTGTGGTAAGTCAATTAGCATCTTTTGATACTAAAATTTCAGATGAAGATAAGTGCATCAGTTTGTTGTGTTCTCTACCAAATTCGTGGGATAGTCTGGTTATTGCAATAGGTAGCAATTCAATTGCTTTGCAATTTGATAAAATAGTCTCATCCTTGCTGACAGAGGTGATGAGACGAAAAATATGGAGAGCCAAAATGGTGATGCCTTGTCTATATGAGGACAGTCCCAGAACAGAAACAAAAAAAAAGCCATCGAGTGGGAGATCTAAATCTCTAGGAAAACCTGTAAAGGTGGTGTGCTGGAAATGCAGAAAGGAAGGGCACTACAAAAGGGATTATAAATCTAAAGCTCCTGATAAAGGAAAGGGATCAGATGATGCTCCTTTTGCAGAGGCAAAAACCACCTCAGATGAAGGAGGGGATGTGCACTTGGCTTCTTCAAGTACACGTGTAGATCATGAGGCATGGTTGATTGACTCAGGTGCATCCTTTCACTTCACTCCCTATAGAGAGTGGTTCTATGAGTATGATTAATACGATGGTGGTGATGTCTTCTTAGGGGATGATAAGAAGGCTAGAATCATTGGTCGCGAAAAAGTAAAGTTGAAGTTGCAAGGTGGAAGGGTTAGAACACTTCTGGGTGTTTTGCATGTTCCTGCATTGGCCAAAAATCTAATTTCTGTAAGCAAGCTAGATGATGTAGGTGTAAAAATAGTGTTCGAGAAGGATACCTATAAAATTGTTTGGGGAGCATTGGTATTGATGTGGGGAGTTCGAATTGGAACTCTGTACAAGCTGCAAGGTAGCACTATTATTGATGGGTGCAACAGTTCTATGGTTCCTGAAAGTGGAGCAAAAAATCTAGTGGTCTCTAGAGAGAAGACCATGTTTTGGCATCAAAGGCTTGGACATATTGGAGAGAAGGGCCTTCGAATACTTCATTGTAAAGGTATGGTAGAAGGTATGAGTAATAGCTCTATGGATTTTGATTTCTGTGAAAATTGTGTATATGGGAAGCAGAATCGGGTGAGTTTCCCCTCTAGTAGTAAGAGGGCGAAACATATATTAGAACTTGTGCATAGTGATGTGTTTTGGACTTGTGAAGGTTCCATCACTGGGGTAAGTTTGTGTACTAAGTATCATTTATAGATGACTTCTCAAGGAATACATGGATATGTTTCCTAAAGAAGAAATCTAAAGCCTTTGATAGGTTTAAAGAATTTAAGGCTCTTGTGGAAAATCATACAGAGAAGAAGATAAAGGTGTTGAGGACAGATAATGGTGGAGAGTTTTGCAGCAAGGAATTTGAAGAATTCTGTAATAAGTGTGGTATATCACGACAAAAGACTACTCCATATACACCTTAGCAAAATGAAGTTGCAGAAAGAATGAATAAGACATTGATGGAAAGGGTAAGAAGCATGCTCAGTGGTGCTAGGTGACAAGAATTCTAGACAAAGGTAGTGGATACTGCATGTTACCTGGTCAACAAGTCACCTTCATCAGCGTTGGAGGATAAGACTCCACAAGAGGTATGGACTGGTAAGAAATCCTCTCTTTCACATCTAAGGGTATTTGGATGTGATGCATATGTACATGTTCCAAAGGAGAAATGAACAAAGTTGGATAGTAAATCTGAAAAGTGCATCTTTATTGGGTATAAAGATGGTTTAAAGGGTTATAAGCTTTGGAACCCAACAACAAGGAAGGTTGTGTACAACCGAGATGTGGTGTT
>APFE030833432.1:154647-189866 GCA_000404065.3 Pinus taeda
AATATGTATTATAACATTGAAAGGAACATAATGAAAAATCAAGCTGGTAGTCCCAGTTTTGGGATCCAGGGGAAAATCTCTGTGTATATGTGTTTTATGTGTTATGCTCTCACACTGTTTATTTTTTGTGTTTTAGAATTCGTATGTAGGTAATTTCTGTACGGGGTTAAAACCTACACCAAGGACTAGAAGCTGCACCAGAAAAGGTACCAGATAAATACAGATAACTAGGTGGGACAGACAAGCCACCATAAATATGTGTTTTAGGTGATGTTGCAAACATAAATGAGGAAGACATATTCAATGTCTCAACCATAGTGGTGTAGTGGTGGACACGGGCTGAGAGGTCAGATAAGTTCTAGTCATGGTTAACAATCCCAATGAAGATTGCCGCCAGATATATAAGGATAAGTCCAAAGAATCAAGCAAAGGAGTTTGTGTTAGCGTATGAAGAGGTGGAAGAGTATCAATATGATAAAAATGGATTCCTTCCCAATGAACATGAGTAGAAGGATGAGGCCCTTCTTGCGGGATCTCTTCAATACTCACAAGTTTGTGTAGAAGAGATTCACCATCAGGTCCAAGATATATAGGTTCTGTTTGAGACAAAGGAACAAAAGAGGAAGGTCCTGAAGTAGTAGGTGAAGATGGTTGAGGCTCAAAGCATATGCTCCCCCTAAACCTGTTCCATCTGTTCACTGTCAGATCGGATCATGCATATATCAACAAGAAGTATCAAGGTACCATCATCAATGAAATATACATCAAGCACTTATAAATAGCAAGACATTTCCACACATCATCAACAGATTGTAACCATCATCAAACAGAGCAAATAATTGACTGAACCATATCAGACCCTTTTTCCTGAGTCTGTCCCACTGCTTTTCCTCAAATCAACATATACACAGCTGTGAAGCTTTGAACTCATGTATACACACAACTTATCTTTATGAAACTTGCGTATGAGATTTAGAACACTGAGGTTCCACACTTTCAGCTCCCTGTGAGTCTGTCATGCCTGTATACTCTGCTATGCCACATCTTTCTGACTATACTTCCTTTTTCTTCCATATCTTCAACTGTGATGATGTTTTATCCTTTTGTTATGGTGCCAAAAATCTTCTCCTGCATTCCTTTGCTATATGTCCAAGCTTGTTACATGCATAACATCTTACATATTTCATATTCCTTCTGTAGTAGTCAACAACTTTGTGACCAAATATGTTGCAAGAAAAACAATACCCCTTAAAGTACCTGGAATGTGATTCTCTTTCTGTGTGATGATCTTGAACCATTCTCCTTCTGCATCTTGCTGCAACTTGTCCAAGATTATGACATACATAACATTCAACATTATTTATTGGAGGAAATAATTGTCTATCACTTCCATAGTTAGGAGCAAAAGATTTAAATTGAAGACTTTCTTTCCTTGGTTGTTGATGGGGTTCACCTCTCATCTCTTTGTTGAACATTTTGGATTTTGCATTAGAGTTCCTTGCCTCACCTTGTGACCTAGATTCACCTTCAACAGATTCATAAAAACCAAGACCAATTTTGATAGTATGTGACCTTTGACTACTAAGAATATCATCCAAAATCTTAGTACTGTCTTGAAATTGTAATAGTTTATCCTTTTCTTCTAATTTACCTTTCAAGATATTTACCTCAACCTGATGTTGTTCTTCCTTTTCCAGATATTACTTCTTCAAGATTTCTTCAAACTTTCTTCCTTCTTCCACTTGTTGCCTTATTTTGAGAATCTCATTTTCTTGTTCTTCATTCTGCTCCTGCAGCATTTGACGTACTCTAAAGGCACACTCCAGTTGAGCTTTTAAACTGATAACTTCTTCTTTGAGGGCACTCTCCCTTTTGTTAAATAGATCTTGTTGATCTATGATTTTATTTGATGCTTCATTTGCTGGTTCATCTTCAATATGAGGTGATTCAGAATCTGAATACTTGCTTCCACCTAACAGTAGGTTGTCACTATTCCTTTGAGCTATCTTCCTCTTCTGACACGCTTTCTTTCCCATTGTTCTACGGATCTCCTTTAAGCGATCAAGCTTCTACCAAAGGACCTCCTCTGATTCCAATTGCTGGAAATAATACTAAGAGGGGGGGGGTAGAGATAGAAAGGGGCAAAGGAAGCGATGACGTTATTTCGCCCATCCACCGCACGTACCTAAGTGTGTAAGATATTCTAAGTAAGGAGTCAATGCAAGAGGGCAGTTTCCATGTACGATCCGAGGTTTGTTCCTGTGCCACTTCCATAAGGCATGTGAATCAGTATTAGAAAATCAATAACTTTTTCATTTCCGTAATCAGATTCATATATGCTACTTCAGTTAAGGGAACCCGCGTGTACACGCAGCTGTGTTTAATGCAACTAGCGTATATCTAGTGAACTTATGATTCAGTTAATTCATCATATGATGATCTTTAATCAGTGCATTAGAACTTCATTAACCATGTAAACAGTAACCAGGTGCAGTAAAAATATAACAAATCATCACACATAAGAAACACACATGAACACCATGATATAAGGTGGAAACCCAATGTGGAACAAAAACCGCTTGCTACCGTCTTCCTTTAATATAAGAAAAACCTGTTTACAATCTTGTACTGGCGCAGACTCATAGCAGTATGCAGGCACCCACCTGCAGAAGGCTACAATGTTCTCTCATTCTTCAGCTGCTATTGCAAGGGAGCTAAAACCCCCTAGCTCTTGTACTAGCTGATATGTTTACTAGGACGTAGGCTACAACCTTCACTTGTTTTCTAGCTACTACTGGAAGGGAGCTCCAACCCCCTGGCTCTTGTACTAGCCGATATGTTTACTAGTACATAGGCACTAGCCTACAGAAGGCTACGACCTTCTTTCTTCCTCCAGCGACCACGTTTCATAAATTTTCATACTGGATACTCCTGGATCACAACACCATAATATGAAGGTCACGTTTCATCCAATTTTCATACTAGACCCATCAACAACATTGAAGCACAAATCAATCACTACTACAATACAACCATCAACTACACCTGCATCATCAATCTCTGAATGACCCAATACTGAATCACTGAAACCCTGTCATCAAAACAAAGTCACTAGAACACAGAGCAGAACAAAGAACTCTGCAACAACAACCAGACCCAACTGCAACTTCAAATATCATACTTCATACTGTATACGCTACTCAGATGAGCCAAACTAGCATGTATATGTGCTTTTACCAAAGCGAACCCGTGTATAGATCTGCAAATATTTATTCATAACTTTGCGGCTATTCTAGACATCAGTCATACCCAGATCATAACACTTATACAATAAAACATGCGTCAATAATTCAGATCTAGTCTATCCATGATCAAACCACATAATGATAATACATTCCAAGCCTTATGATCCCGATCCATCATACATCATCAACCGCATAGGTGCATCCTTGGTTCAGATCAAGCAAAGCATCACAAACCCATAACCAACATACTAGATCTCACACTTCATTAGATATTTAATCCTTGCACACTTGCACTTTGGCCTAATGACCTTCTTCTCCTTATATAGGTTTAGGCCTCTCTCAATACCATGGTCCAAAACCACGTAGGACCGATACCTTGGACCCAATACCTTGGACCCAATACCTGGGGTCAATAGCTAGGACCAATACCAAAATGCCATGGACCCAAATACCACAGACCAAAACTTAGTTTTCCAACATGTATGCGCCTTTCCTTTTGTGAAAGTGTGTGTGTACATTATACGCAACTTTGTATACAGTGAACCTGCATGTATACGCGGCTTGGTCAATGGTGAACTTGCATATACCTTTCTTTCTTCATTCTTCTATTTACCTGTTATACTGTGATCTTTCATCTGAGAGAGTTGCCATCAAGGACAACACTTGTGTCATACTTGTATCATAATGCCAACACAACAACCTTAGGAATCAAAGTGTTTGACTCAGGAAGGTCAAGTTCAATAACCTTAGGTAACAAGGTTTCATGGAATTATGTTTCGATATTGCCAGTGTCACCGTCAAGAGTAGATGTAATCTCGGGCTAAGAATTCAAAGGGATAGATGATTTTGGTGGATCAATATCAAGACGAGGGCTAAAAGTAAATCCCAAAGTTCTTGATTTGGTAGTTTACGCCTTCTTATGCTTTTGAAGACCGCGAGGAGTAGCCTTTGGTGGAAGAGGAGGCTTATTTTTCATTCTAAGCGAACATACAAATGGGGGATTTTTTTCTTCCACGTTGGATAATAAATTTTATTAACAAAAAAAGAAATGAATAAAAAAGAGGATAATCTAGGCATAAAGGATTACCAAGCAACCATGAACTATAATATACATCTTGGCAAACCAAGGACTTAACATACGCCAGCCAGTCTCCCTAAATGCTATGTTCAGTGTATCACAGTATATAAGGTGACATACTCAGTTACCTATGGATGGATAACAATCAACAGGGGGACTCCAAAATTACACTCGATGGTACGTGGGAGTGTAGTCCATAGTAGTGTTGTCTAATGCATAATTTTTTGATGAGAGCGTTCCCATATACTTTACGTGCATGCAGTGCCATCCAATATACCCAATGGTACATTTATACTGATCCTATATACTCACATAAGTGGAATGAGATTTCACCCCTGGGATGCAACGCTAGAAAAGAATGACAACTCCTACATTTAACGACGCTAGAACATGTCTCTAGCCTAGACCTCTAAGTGTTTCCATTAATGTTACAAATGCTCCTTAGACTGATTCAATTTTTTTACTATTTATCTTTGATTAAGTTTTATTTTTGGGCTCACCACGAATGTCACTTGAATATCCTAACATGCAAATCTAGCATGAGAAAATGGAAATCTTTCTCTTTCAATGAAAATCTAGCTAAGGATGGGAAGAAACAATTAGTATGCAACATACAACATGCAACAAACATGATGCAAGATGCAATTTCCCTTTAAATGTAACTATTCCTATATCAATGCACATATAAAACCCTAAATGGAAATGCAATTTTTTTTTTCAACAAAATTAATTTTCAAAATGAAGAAAACTAAGATGAAAATGTTTAATCAATAATTAAATTTCACTTTTCAGAATGAGGACTAACACAACAATTCATCTAAACAGTTAATGACCAAATGAAATCAGTTTGCGAGTGACCAAATGATAATAAAAAATAAAAATCAAAACCAATTCTTACCAAAGGAATTCAAACACCAACGCAAACCAAATGGAGCTTTAGGGAGACCACAAGACACTCAAGACTCAGGGAAGGTCAACTGGGAGTAGGATAATCAAAGAGACACTAAAAAACAAGGGCGATTTTTGTGCAAAAACAAGGGCCAACACTGATGCAGAAGAGGCACTAGTGCTTTACAACGCTGGTACATATTGGGCCCCAGATGAGGTGAAATGCTCTGTCAGAGGCATTGAGGGAGCATTGGTCCAAGGATAGAGGATTCTGACACAAAAATTGCAAAAGGGACTCAATGAAATGACTTCCTAGGTCTATTCTTGGTTGGGTAAAGAAACAAAGGTCTATCAAAGAGGTAATAAAACACAATGGACAACACCAAGGGAATACATCGATCCCCCGTATGGTCACCAATTTGTTATGTAGGATTTACGATTACAAACAAAAGTATCTCCCCTAGGTTTGGTGGCTAACCTACAACAACAGAGAGACAAGGAACCCAATGCTTTCCTTAAAGTAAATAGATGACGGAATGAAGTCTACCTGGAACCCATCACACACTTTTATCTTTCTTTAGCTTGAATGCTCCAATTCCTGCTTCGATTGCCAAAATTAGAACTTGCACAGTCAGATAACACAAGCCAAGAAACTATGAGATCTATGCATGAAATACATGAAATATATTAATGAAATGCATAGAAACAAAGAATTATTTGCATTAATATAAATGGAAGGAGTTACAACCATAAATAGATGTTGATATTACATAAGAGCTCCTCCAGGCTGACTTGCCCTTTCCTTGTCACAGTGTGCACCTCCAATCATCCTCAATGCATGAAATGAAACCTCTCACAAAACCAACATAAGGGTACAATCACTCTCCGAAAACAAACCCCTTGCATTTGGAAGGCTGTAAATATATAAAGGAGTGGGGTAAGTTAGGAGTTATTATCCAATTACCAATCTAAGTGATCTGGATTTAAATAGGAACACAACAAATTACAGAGATAACCATAAACATAGAGATGCAGCGGAAATAATACTTCATTTCATTAATGTAAAATACTGAAATATGCTTACAAATAGAAATGGAAATAAACGAGCTAGGGCAATGGTAGCTTATCTTTGAGAAGAGATGTGGTGGCTACATGCCTCTGAACTACCTTACAATGAGACTCAAGGGCCTTTTTATTCTTGAACAATAAGAGAAAATCCTAAACAACCAAAACTCTAACCT
The DNA here is from genome assembly GCA_000404065.3 of Pinus taeda. Classification (NCBI taxonomy): domain Eukaryota; kingdom Viridiplantae; phylum Streptophyta; class Pinopsida; order Pinales; family Pinaceae; genus Pinus; species Pinus taeda. The sequence goes on from APFE030833432.1 coordinate 161,100, forward strand.
GAGGTGATGTAACACCAAGAGTTTATGGGCCCCGTTGGGGTGAGTTGGACAACCAACTTCCCGGGGTCGCGACTTGGTCATATTATCTCCATTTGACGCGCATGATAGCCTGTTGGAAAGATCTCTCTGAGGACTATAACGAAAAAGGAAATTTTAGATTAAAAACCATTGGTGATATATTTCCAAAAAAAACATCGTTTAGGGCCTCAAAACAGCTCCAGAAGTTTAGGACCTGAAAAACTGCTAAAAATAGTAAACTGTGCTACAATTAAGAAAACTGAAAAACTGAAAGAAGCAATGGTGGGGGTCGAGGTGGAATTGGTGGGTGGCCACCAATATCCATTTGGATCATTCCTCCCCCCTTAGGAAGAAATGGTCGCCATTATGTTGAGTTCCTCCATCTGCTGAGCTTGGTCCTAGGTGAGCTGTTCTACAATCTCTGATGCGTCTAGTAATGGTGGGAAGCATGGTTGACGGTGTTCCACATTGAACACACGATTGTGGGTGAGGAGAAGTTGTTCCTATGTTCTGTCATGACCGTATCCCTTTGCTGTTGCTGCTGCATGGAGGAACCCTTCGCGGGGGTCATGGATGTGGCTACGATATTCCCCTTACTTTGGGAGTGAACCAAATAGAAAATGAATTTCCTAGTCTGGGAGATGATCTTGCTACATTTCTTAGCAGAGATCAAAGAGGTGGAAGTAAGTGGGGCTACCTCTGGTATCCTGTTTAATGAATTACCCAAAGTAATAATAACATTGCGAGGCCTTGACTCATACACAACATGTCGTCTCCACAAGCATGGCTGGCCAAATAGTACATCACAAACATCTAGAGGTGCAACATCACAGAATACCTCGTCTGTGAAGGGATTGATGCTATAGGGAAGGTGGCACTGCTGGCGAACTTGGAGATCTTGTCCTTAGTGAAGCCACCCGATATTGTATGGAAATGGGTGTGGTGTAGTCAGTAGGCTCAACTACTTCATGACCTCTGCTGAAATGAGGTTCCTTTGGCTACCACTGTCGACAATGAATTGCAGTGATGAACCCTTCACCCACATCTGTGAGTGGAAAAGACGCCCCCCCTCCTCTAGATCTTCGGGCTCATTCTTTTGGATCTTGGCAGTGGCAATAGTGACACTGGGCTCCGCATCAATGATCTACTTCCCTTTGCCATTCCCCTTGTCAGGTTCTGACTCAGGGTCAAAACATGCATCTGATTCTGAAGCCTTCAACTCGGCCACTAGAGACTGCTTGGTTTGACACTCACTTGTGCTGTGAGTGGGGCTCTTATGGAACTCACACCACTTTCTTGTGTCCTTCTTCGACTTCGTCGTATTTTTCTTTTCTTGCAACTTCGATGGGTTGTCTTGCGTCACCCCGCCTTGGCTTTGTCCTTTGGTCTTTGGATTTGCAGATCCAAAGTCTCACTTCTTTTGTTTGAACCTTTGCTTGATTTTGACAGCGTATCGATACATCGTGCCGAGCGAGGAGATGTTCAGGAACTCCATCTCTTCCTGGATGTACTTGTGTAGGCAGCCCCAGTATTTGAGTACCAAATGCAGCTGATAATCCTTGATACCCAATTGTGTGCGAAGGGTATGAAAAATGTTTGTGAACTCTGGCACATCATGGTCCCTTCCCTGCCGCAACATGGTCCACTTTATGTATTTGTCCTCATAGCTTTTAATAGGGTAGTACTGCTCCTTGATGGCATCCTAAAATGAATTCAAAGTGGATGTGGCTGAAAATAGTGAGACCGTGCTTTCATCCTACTGCTTGCAGTAGGTTTCCCACCAGTCCTTGATGTAGGGGGCTGCTTTGAGAAGAGCAAAAACAATCTTCTCCCAACTCAAAAATTCATGAACAAAAGATACCATTTTAGCAGATTTAACCATTTATCTACGACATATGTGTCTATCTAACCCTCGAAGATGGGGATTTCAAAATTAACTTGTACCTTAAAGGCTGTGGCATTTCTAGAGTAGTTGTTGGAAGCTGATGTGTCGCCTCTGAGTAGTCACTGAAGGATCTGCGCAAAGTTGTCCATCATCGCATTCCTTTGTCGCTCGAGGGATTCTTTGAGCAAGATTTGGATAGGATCTCCTACCCCCTCATCTTTCTTTTCATCTGCCATGGGAGGCCGTTGGGATTTGCGAGGCTGCCCTTGCAAAGGTTCGACCAATTCAAGCCCTAACTCCTTATATCCCAACCTAGTTGGGGACATGAAAAGAAAAATAGAGAAAAAGCAGATCGCTATGATACCACTAATCCAGATTTAAACAGGAATGCAAAAAATTACAGAGATAACCATAAACACAGAGATGCAGTGGAAATAATACTTCATTTCATTAATGTAAAATACTGAAATATGCTTACAAATAGAAATGGAAATAAACCAGCTAGGGTGATGGTAGCTTATCTCTGAGAAGAGATGTGGTGTCTACATGCCTCTGAATTTCCTTACGATGAGGCTCAAGGGCCTTTTTATTATTAAAAAATAAGAGCAAACCCTAATCAACCAAAACCCTAACCTGAGGAGATGTAACACCAAGAGTTTATGGACCTCGTTGGGCTGAGTTGGACAGCCAACTTCCCGGGGTCGTGACTTGGTCATATTATCTCCGTTTGACGTGCATGATAGCCCATTGGAAAGATCTCTTCGAGGACTACGAAGGAAAATATGATTTTAGATAGAAAATTGCTGGTGGTATATTTCTAAAAAAACGTCGTTTAGGGCCTCAAAATGGCTTCAGAAGTTTAGGACCCGAAAAACTGCTAAAAATAGTAAACTGTGCCACAATTAAGGAAACTGGAAAAATAAAAGAAGCAATGGTGGGGGTCTAAGTGGAATTGGCAGGTGGCCACCAATATCCACTTGGATCACTAAGGTTTTAGGTCCACCTTTGATGGGAGGATGGGATAAAAGAATAAGGGATGGAAACTCCAAAGTAGGGTAGGATAAAATCTGAATGTTTTATCTGAGGTAAATGGTTGTAACAAATTTTGGAAGATTTTGGAAGAGGAAGCTTGCAAAGGTTATCTCTTTTTCCTGAATTTCTTGAACCAACACAGGTGCAAAGAGGAGCAACTTGTAGGTGATCAACGCAGGCCACAATGGAGCAACCTGTAGGTGAACGTTGTCCAATAAGAGGCCAGGGAGGGTTGGTCCTAAAACTGGCTCAGATGATGTAGTTTCAAGCAAAAACTCTGGGGAATGAAAGATGCATGCTTAGGGCTTTATGCAAGATAATGACAAGGGGGAATAGGATGTTGATTGATCCCATTAGGAGGCCTACCGATTGGATGTGACAAAATGGCCTATAACACAATGTTGCCCCATCTCAACACAAACTCCATGCTATTAGATGATACTCTCTTCTGTGGATACTGATGCATGGCCCTTAAAACAACCTTCCTACCATTTGCTATATCTATAAAATCCATCTCCATGTTACGTTGGCCTATAGTATACTTCCCAATGTAATAGAAAAACTGAACCCCTATCACCACATCGATGTCCAACACGTCGTTATGAAGAAATCATATGTCACTATGTAATTCCCCATTATTAACTTCAGCTTGGGGATATATTTAGTGCAATCCATCTGATGGCCACCTAGAATGGCTACCATAAATCCATCAAAATCCTCTGTCATGATTTCTCTTTGATCAACCATGGATACATCTATGAAGTTATGGGAAGACGCACCATCAATCAACACTATCACCTTGTTTCTTTCTAGAACCCCTATGACTTTGAAAGTGTGATACTTAGGGAATCCTAACATGTATGTAATAATAAGGGATTTTCCTCTAGGTTGTGAAGCCTCGCCCCCAAATGTCTATTGTCCCTGTTCTCATGCCTACTCCAATGCCAGATCCTCATCATCATCATCATGTCACTCATTGAGTACACCTCAATATAATGGGCCTTCCCACCTTGTCCTTTCATTCACATATATGCCCAGGTTCCCAAGTATCCTGACAATTGAAACATAGCTTCTTCTTTCTCAACTATTCTTGGGTAACTTCGTCCAACTTTCACTTCTCTATCCACTCCCTTTAAAAATGTTTGAATTGTTTTCTCTTTTGGGGAAAATACAGTTTAGGAGTGAATCTACTCTTAGGAGCTGTATCTTGCATGTCCCTAGCTTTGTTAACCAAATCTTGTAAAGTGGATGGTTGATACCCCTTAACCCAACCACGTAGATGCTCAGATAACCCCTCAACAAATAACATCACCAACCGAGCATATTATATGTATGTGACCATAACTGGCATTCTTAGAAACTATGATATGTATGCCTACGGGCTGCCTATTTGTCTATGCTATGGCAAATCTTTGAAATGAATGTCTAGATCCTTCCGTGAAAACACTCTATGGGCCTTTAAGTAAACTCAGTGTATGAGGTGATGTTGGCATGACCCATGGTCACTAACCCGACCCATGGTCACTAACCCATGATACCACCACTCATGGGCATCCGTATGTAGATGTAATGTTAGCAACTTAATGGCTTTGACCTTGGTCATCTAATGCCACTGAAGGTAGGTGTCCGAATTTTGGACCCATGATTTGGTTGATCACTTCGGTGAACCATCAAAACAAGAAATGGTAACCTTTCCTAATAATTTCTATAGCTCTTGATTCTACCACAAATCCCTCTAAGTTGCCCATGGCTGTCTTTTTAATTGTAGGTGGAAGAAGTCAATGAAACTCATAATAACCTGAAATTCACATCCCCATGCTCTACACCCCTCCAAATAATCTACATAAGGGATCCCCTAACTCATTTGCTCTGTTTGGTCTTCTGCCATCTCATGTATGAATCGAGGCATGTTGGGTCTAGGTGCTCTGCTGTATAAGTGTGAATGACTCTGCATGGTAGTATGGGTGTGGCTATCCTCTACACTATTAAACCCTTCTCAATTGACACGTTCCTTCTTGGTGGAAATCTCCTTGTTTGCTATCCTTCTCATCAAATCCACCATATCCTTTTGGCCCTTAGACAAATCATTCTATGCACTGAGAAAGTTGTTGAATGCTAGAGATTCCTTATCCCCCATGTATGGACCTTCTCCTTTTGGTGTCTATTCTACCCCATTCCCTTTTCTACTGGTTTCTTCTTCCTCTCTTCTCTTTACTGGAGACTGTTCTTCTTCATAAACATGAGTAGGCTCTATGACCTTGTAGTATCTTTTGTAAGAGACGTATGGGTGGTCTTCAGAACTAATGAAATCATTGATAATCTTCCCTTAAACTCCACAACTATCCAAGAACATGCTCTAATACCACTATAAGGTACCTCCCTTGAAGTACCTTAAATTTCCCAACAAATGACTGAGTTGTTTAGTAAGGTTTTCAGTGAAATTTTTCGTCAAACACTTTGATGGTACACCGTTGTAGGTGTAATTTTTGTTTATTTAACTCAAGTAACATACACAAGGGTCATTAATGCCATGAGAGTGCTTCTCAATAACTATGACTAATTTATAATGAAATTAGAGATACATCCAATGTTGATACAAAAGCGCATGACAATAGATTTTGAGCATAAACATCCTTTTAATTAACTTGTCAAAATATGCAAAGTGAGTAACAAGAACAAGGCAACCCAGTATGTTTCTTTAAGAAGAGAGAAACCATATATATATATATATATATATCAATCTTTAGTCAGCCCCAATAATGTATTTTCCAGTGATTCGACCCCAAAACAAGAAACTCGTCCCTCTATTATCTCTTTGTCTTTACCCTCTGCTACAACCACATGAATACTCCAGTATCATGCTCATCCAGGGATATATTTGCACACAATAAGCAATGATGACTGCGTTCTCTTCAAATACTTGAATCTAAACCACCAAATGCACACCCGACAAGAATATTCAAGGGAATACTTAATTTTTCCAAGGAGGGAACTTGTTTTTCTCCTCAACTTATGCACAATAAACAAACAAAGGCACAAAACCACAACCAACAAAAGTAACTTGACCTCTATAGGATCGCTCGTCCTCCAAAAATGAATATATTCAGCCATCAGTAAGAGAAAGGGTTCAAATCCTTCTAACGGAGAAAGTCAACCTCCTTTACAACTATAGACTTCCCTCTTGAAATCTTAGCCAACTCGGCCTTTTTAGATAACCCAAGCTATTTGGGACAGTCACTTCCAAAAGGTTTCAAGGCTCCATTGGCCTTTGGATCTATTTCTCTTGTCGATAAAAGTTCCTAGGGAATCCTAAAGTATCTAAGTTATATGTACATCAACCTAAAGATATGTACTAGTATGCCTATTCTACCATTTACCTAATATAATATGATACAAAGAAGAGACACTAGAAAATGATGTAATTGGTGAAGATGATAATGAAATTAAATATGTTTCTATTTTATATCACTAGTGCAAGCTACATAACTAAATTTAAGTTACAAATGAAATTATAATTTAAAAGAAAAATATCTTTAACTCTCCATGTGGTATTTAAAAGACAAGAAATTATATAAACATAAGCCTCTTGATCCTTCAAACAAAAATAGAGAAATATGTACTTGTTCTAATGTTACACATCAATAATTAATCATGAATACAAATAACTAAAGAACTAACTAATGTTTCCTAATTACTATTTCTCGGCCGAGGTAAGAAAATAATTAACCATAATAATTTCTTTAAACAAATAATTCATCAACATTTCATTCACGGAACGATTCAATAAATAAATGATGAAAAATAATAACAAACTAGAGATTGGTACAATATGTGCATTAGCTCAATTTATTTAAAGCCAACATTCTCAATAATCTAATTACAATTCATAAAAAATGGAGCTGAGCAATGTTTATACAAACCTCATCCTTAAGACAAAAAAACATTGAAGGGAGAGTATGATCAAATGGAAGCATGTATAAACATAACTAACACATTAAAGAGGAAAAATGCAATATAGTCCCTCCCAGTTCAAGGAGGAAAGTCACAGAACAACGAAGATGTTTCCTCATAATTTTCTGAAGTGAAATTATAGAAAATTTAGAAGACGTAATAGAAAGAAATCGTAGAATTCAAAGGTGATATATAAGTATTAATTGATTGAATCAAACCAAATTAAAAAACTTATAACAAATTATTGCAATATACATTTCACATTCACTGTATAAAATTATCCAACATTTTTCTGCCTCCCTCTTTTCTCTCTAAAACCCACAACCCTTGACCCTCTAGAACAATGTTGTCCCCTACTACTACAAGTATCGATACCCCATTTTACAAAGCTTTAGACTCTCCATTTATATTTTCAATTTGTTCTTAATATACAAAACCAAATTCCCCAAAATAAAACCAATTGCTAAGAACTAGGACCATGATCTATAGAGGAATGGGGTTCAATCAGATTTGTTTAAAGGGAATAATATAAGTAATTAATAGAATATACAAATATAGCTTAGTAATTTTTGAGACATGTTAAGTGAACTAATGTTGTCACATATATTTCCAACTACAAGCATGCAACAAACAACTTGATGATTCTATGCGAAAAACAAATCGGATGATTCTATGCGAAAAACAAATTGGATTTGAATTCCTATCGACAATTGACCTTGGGAGGCCCAACATAATCAATTTAGTTTTACTCTGCTATACAACCATGCTCCTTGTCTTCGTTCTTGCAAAAATAAACAAATAAACTACCTGATCGACAAGGAGACCATCATCCATACAGATCATTAGCCCTTGTAGTACCTTCAGGCACAAACCAAGTTACAACAATCTCGTCATTTCAGGTGGATTGGTTTTCTTCAACAGTTTCATTTGGTAATAAAGTATAAGAAGGGCACTAGCAATAAAGTGGATGATATGCTATCTCGCCCTCCTATTTCTACTTCTGTTATTTTGCATAATGCCTCGTTATCTTTCGAGAGTTATGCTGAACAATATGCTAGTGATGATGAATTTAAGGAAATTTATGCAAAACTAACCCATGGTTCACAGGGGGACAACTATCACTTGCAGGGGAAACTGTTGTATCTCCTTGGTAAATTGTGTATTCCCATAGGGGAAAGAGTACATGTAATTCGAGAGGCCCACACCTCTCTTGTGTCTCGACACTTTGGTGTCAAAAAGACTTTATGTCATGTACAAAGATTTTGTTTTTGGCCTCAGATGAAGAACAATGTGACTTGCTATGTAAAGGGTTGTGTGATGTGTTCTGTTTCAAAGCCCTCTAATAGAAAACTTGGGCTCTACACACCACTCCCTATTTCGAGTCTTCCATGGGAAAGTGTGTCAATGGAATTTGTAGGAGGTTTGCCTTTGTCTAGAAAGAGTCATGACTATTTGTATGTCATCGTTGACCGTTCTAGCAAGATGTGTATTCTAATGCCTTGTAAAAAGCAGATCATTGTAGAATAGACTGCTTATCTTTTCTTTCAGCATGTTTGGGTCCATTTTGGGCTACCCACGTCGATTGTGTCAGATTGGGACTCTCGCTTTCTCGGAGACTTTTGGACCAACTTGTGGAAGATGATGGACACCAAGTTGAAAAGAAGCACGACATTTCATCCACACACTAACGGACAGACAGAGGTTGTCAACCGCACCGTGGTACACTTGTTACGAGGCTATTGTGGGAAACATCCTAAGTTGTGTGATGAATATCTCCCATATGTACAACATTCCTACAATCGGGTAGTGCACTCATCTACACAGTGTTCACCATTTGAGACATGTTTTGGTTACCTACCAAAGGACCCTTTTGATATGGTCTTTGGAAGGGAAGATGACTCCAGTGGATGTAATGATAGGGACAAAGCTCAACAGTTCATTCATCGAATCCAATTGATTCACCAAGTAGTACAAGAGTAGTTGGAGAAAAGTCATGCCCGTTACAAGGCTCGACATGACAAACACCGATTCAACCATCAATTTCAAGTGGGCGACAAAGTGTGGTTCCACATTTGCAAGTACATGATGAAGGGAGAAGGGAAGAAGTTGCGACCAATCCGGTATGGTCCATTCACCATTTTGGAGAAGATTGGAAACAATGTCTTTCTTCTTGATTTGCCGATATATATGCAGATGTACTTAGTAGTGAATGTGGAGAACTTAAAGCTGTATAAACCACCATTGATTATGGACATCGAGGAGGTGGGCACAGTTCCTACAGTTGATGATTTTGTACCAGAGTATCTCGATGAGTTACCTGAGGACATCATCCTTGACAGAAAAACCAGGACTTCATGATGAGGAGATGTGGAATACCTTTGAGTTGGTTTCAAGGGGATGCACCCCAACAAGGCAAAATGGCTAGAGAAGGAAAGAGTGAGGGAACAATTCCCTCACTTTCCAATTGAATAATGAAAGCTTTTGGCGGTCCAAAAGCTCCTCAATGGGGAGGATTGATCCAGGTGGATCAAGCTCAGATACAATGGCATGGGAAAAACTCAAAATTCAAAGTGGCAGAAAAGCAAGTATCTTGACATCAGATCGAAGTGCTCATCACCCTGATTCCAACGGTGAAAATGACACTCCAATCCGTGTCCGGATGATGAAGTTATGTCAAAAGGAAGATTTCTTTGTTTCTTTGGAAAATGAGGCTTTTTCCCTAAAAAATGGGTTTTAAGCCTTAAAAGGGAAAATCACAATCAAAGGGTCCAAAGGGTGGACTCAAGGCAGGCAGACAAGAATCCCCGATCAACGATCTCTGACTAATAGGAGTCAGTGGCATGCTATGTCCGATATTGGGCCTTTAGAACCAGTGACATGCGATATAGTGATTTCTGATATCAGCGTCGGCGATCGGCAACAGCAGATGCCAAAGGCAGGACCCTTGGGCCCTAGCGATGCGATATGCCGATGCGATAGGGCGATATTGGTGGATATCAGTGATCGACGATCGACGATCGATGGTGTTAGTGCTCAAATCTACCTTAGGCTAAAATAAGGTAAAACTCAAGGCTACATGAAACCACGCTCAGCCTCGTAGCTAGCCCTACGAGGACAGGAGAGGGCTCTCTTCGAGTCAATCTCGGCAAAAGGTAATCAATGAGGTCGAGATGAATAATTTGATAACTAATTTTAGGCTAGGTATGAAGTACAAGGAATTTGAAATTGATTTTTTGAAGTTTTGTTGAATTCAAGGGAAAGGCAATTTTGGGTGCGGGGATGAGGCACAGTTTTTGCAGAGGTCTACTTGGGGCAAGATAGGCGATTGTTTTGATGCTTTTAAAGAGAATGAATGGATAGATTTGACTGGTGAGAGGTTAAGCAGAGCAGGAAACTTTCAAGGATTCTCCATAAACAGATGAAAACATGGAAAATCAAACAAACTTAAAGGCAGAGCATAGCAAATTTATGGATTCTACCTTAACACTTCAATTGTTCAATTGTAGAAGATAAGAGAAGGAAAGTGATACACATAAACAACTTACAAATACTGAAAGAAGCACATCATCAACACATAAAGCCACATGAATCCAAAATAGTGTTGCAAAACCCTGGTCTTTCCTTTGCCAAAAATGCAGATCAAATATGTACAATAGAGTCTCAAGCTATTCCCAAGAGTCCAACCCTGAAAATGACTAAGAAAATACATAATATAGGCAAACCAACCCATTCCCTTGCCTCTAGGGGTCGAGCTAATCATCCTAGGAGCTATTTCAACCAACTCTAAACAAAGCACTACAATCTAGGTAGTCAAAACAACTTGCCTCTATAAGCTAGGAAACCAATTCATTCATTAAATTTTCACCTTTTAGTGAATGAATCTTCTAGAATAAGTAACTAAGTGTCAAAATAACATCATGTTTATTAATTACATCAAGAGGAGTGAAAAAATCACATCACAAGTCAAAACTGGTCAAACTGGCTTCATTTCCTGAGCTGAAGATGAAAATTGTGCCAAAAAACCCTGTGCGCCGCGCGCCTTTCCACCTATTTTTGGGGCACTTCCTGGCATCCAAATTGAGCTTAGGTTAGCTTTTTGGAAAGCCCTAGATGTCTACTGTCCAACCCAAGTGGCATTTTCCAATTTGGTGTCCATTTGCCCCTCCAAAAGTGCATTCTGTCGGAGGTACTTCTTGCTGGTGCAAAAGGTGGCATAAAGGTGATTTTCATGGTGTTTTTGAGCCTTTTGGTCACCCAGAACTTGATGAAATGCTTTGGCAATAGATGAGCATGTATAATTCATCATGAAAAATCCAAAACTACAAGCCATTTGTGATTTGGACCTCCCAATCTTATGGGCCGCGCGCGGCGCGCTACGCGTTGAGCTGAAAAACCTGTTTTGCAAGCCAAAAATTTCAAAATGACAAAATTTTCTCCAAATTCCTTGAAATTTGGGCTGAAGGTGCCTCATCAAGTGCCATGCTCAGCCAAAGAAGCTTCGGCCAAGATTCGGAGCCAATATTGCCTTTTACTCTGTTTCAGTGTCTTCCTAGTGCATGCAGTTCATTGATGGAATCTCTGTCTTGGTTGTATGATGTGTTGTTGTCAGTCATGGTGTTGCAATGTGTATGTCAAGTGTATGTTTGGTTTGTTTGAAAATGAGAAATGAGAACTTGGTTTCATTATCTCCAATTTCCAACTATGTGCCAAATGTGTGCCAAAGGGAAAAGACTGTGGGAGAAATAGGACAATGGGAACAAGGATTGTAACCGAGTGAAATTTGCCCTTTTTAAAACTTCTGATTTGTCTGAAATGTGGAGACAATGGGACAGTCACTTGATTGTTTGGGGACTTGAGGATTTACAAGTGGAATGAGAGAAGGAGAGTGATAGGGAATGGTAGGGTTTAGGAATAGGGATAATAGAACTTAGGAATAAGTGATTTGGGAATTGGGAGCATGGGCTTAGTGATTTTAGGGGATAGGGGGGAAATTAGGGGATGATAAAATCAAAGGAAAAAGAAGATGAGGGAGTGAACTTGGTGACAAAACAATGAATTGAAACCCTAGTAGCAATTTTCTTGGAGGTATTTAAAAGGTAGGGTTTGATTGTTTTACACAAGCTTCATGAAATCCACATCATCAACAACCAACCATTAATCTTGGATGAAAAACCATGAATGAAGTTCAACCTACTTGTACCAATGGCAATCCATGCATTTTGGGTGATCTTGGAGCAAATTTTTGAAGTTTTTGGGCTTTTTGGCTGTATGCGCCGTGCGCCTGCCCAACGCGTCGCGCGCCTGCCCAACGCGCCGCGTGCCACATAATGCATTTGTTAGGAGGCTTTTGGAGGCCTTCTTGGTGTCAAAATTGGGCGTAAGATAGCTTGTTAGAAAGTTCTTTGAGTCTACTTTCTAACCCAACTAGAATTTTTCAATTTGGAGTTCATTTGCCTTTTCCAAAATCAAATCTCCCAAGACTGGTCAACATGTGCCAAATGAGGCTGCCTCAAGGCAGAGTGCTGTTGCAGTCAACTTTTGAATGCCTTCCTCAACTCCAAATTGAGCTCATGATAGTTCATTGGAAAGATATTTTTGTCTAGTAATCGTTTGACTCATCAAGAAATTTATGTGACCAACCAAGCTAGGATAAAACTTGATTTTCCCAAGGTCACTTCAGAGGTGCATCAATTCTCCCGAGGCGATTGTATTTTTGACATTTCTCTAAAACCATGATACCTGTGTAAAAAGTGAAGGAGGTTTTTTTTTCTTGTCCTGTTTTCGACAAAAACCTCTCTCAGATTTTTAAAAGTCATCTTTGATTTCTCTGAAACATCGTTTGAGTGAAACTTGTCCCGATGTGTGAAACAAGGGATTTTTTCGAAATGAAGCGAAATGAAGGGGATAAGGGGCTTATAAATTCTTGGGGAAATTTTGGGTAGTAGGGAGGGATGTTAGGAAGCAGGGGAAAGTGGAATCTTAGAGATTGAGTGAGGGGAAAGGGTCCAAAAGGGCAAAACACAAGCCCAACCTAGAAAATTGCCGGGTTGTAGCAAGAAACTAGGGTTTGTGCAAAAATGAGGAATTTGGGAGATCTCAGTGATAGGAAGTGTTTAATAAGGTACATTAAGGATAGGGGAAGGTGTATGAACATCTAGATACAAGTTTTGCTAATAATTTGACCATTCAAGAGAAATTGCCTTCAAAACCCTAGGAGAGGGAAATGAACCTTGCCTAGGCACAACTGAAGCAAGAACAAGTTGTAAAATGACCCAATGGAACCTGACATGATGATAACATCCTTTTGAATGATGATAGACTTAGCTGAATGGTGACATGGACCGACATTTGGGCAACTTTGAAAAGAGTGAAAACAAACCCTAGACCTAATGCCTAGTGACCAAATTTTGCTTGAAGACTTATTGAAATGACAAAATTTGATTTCGACACTTTAAAATCACTTGTAAGAGCATGTTTGATCACTGGAGGAAGGCTGCAAAGACTGACACTAACAGACGGATCGGTGTGTTGGCGATTGACAAAGTCAAAGGAAAGACCCTAGGGCCATTAAGATTTGCGATCAGTGTGGACCTGACAGGCAAATAGGGCCGATTTAATGGAATTTGAAGTCCAGCTTAAAGGCTTTCTGTTAGATTTTTCAATGTATCTCGTGTATTATGGTTTGAGCAGAAAAGAGTTATTTCGGGGTTTAGTTGTGCCTGTCGATCCTTCTATTCAAACGGATGATATTATTAGACAAATAGACCCCCAATTTAAGGGTCCTTGTAACAAGAAATTATTATAAAACCAGATGCATGCAAATAAGTGCAAGGAGAGAGGATTTTGGCACTCAGTTTGAGGCAGCAACTTACAAGAGGGCGATTGATCATTTTGTCTGAATTGGGCAAATTTTATATGGTTGCAGCCCCTTTTGACACCACAGACACAATGGTGCTATCCATTTCTCCATTTGAGTTCTCCTCTTCTCAACCATTTTTCAAAATGGAGGTATAATACTCCTTTTATGTAACTGATGATTGTATTCTCTTCTTTTCATGCCATTTAATGAATGAAGGCCTCCCCATTGATCAAGCACGGCCTGGAGACGTAATCCAAGTTGGACTAACTCCGTTATCAAGTCTTGTTGTCTTCTTGTCATGCCTTTATGTGTTTCCTCTTCTTCTTTATTGTGTGCACATTAAATTTATATGTTAAGCTACAATTTTCACATGTGATTCTTTTCATGGATCTATAAGAAAAGGATCCCTGGATCATAGGTCAATTAGGTGGTGACTTCACCTTTAATTTCTATGTAGCACTTAAAATATATTGCTACAGTATAAGCTTACAACCTCATGCTTCACTTGCTATAGTAGACACATAAACCATAATAAATATTAGGTAAAATTTATGGGGCAAGTTGAAACATTTTGCAATATCGAATTTGTATGATCATAGCACCTAGAAAAAAAAAGGTTTGACACCAACATATCTTGGAAAATCAATGTAGAATTGACCTCAATCTGAATGATGGTTGCATCTGGTTAAGATCTTGAAGACCTGAAGGATAAGTTTTGCGGATGTCGAAGCATGGAGGTTAACACTCATTATGTTTGTTTATGGATATTTTCAAAGAATGTGGTGAAAATATTTGATGGGATGGATGCCAAGTTGACGTCTATAACGTTAGGTGTGAATCAATCAACATAAATATCATTCAAATGTGAACTGAGAGGTTGCATGCCATATAATCATTTATTTGAATGCTACTTGTGATGGGGTATGGTCATTTACATTTAATGTTATATTCCTTCTATAATTTAAAGTATTTATGTGATGTGAACTTGTAATATCCCCCATCAACTGACTGTTGGAAGATGACACCCTTGTTAGCCCATTGTTCCCATAGGCTAGCAATGTTGGGCGCGGGATCCCACAAGGGAAGTTTTGGGGCTTAGAGCCCAGATTTTGGTCAAAGACTGTAATTTCGATGGAAAGACTCCACATTTTGTGGGCACAGAGTGCGTAGTTTGTAAAAGAGTCATATGGTTGTCCACCTTTAATTTTGTTATTGTAATGTTAGCTATAGAGATCTACTGGACCGTGGGATTGTATAAATAGAGTGAGGCTCTAAGTAGTTAAGACATCAATCAATAAATCTAATCAGGATAAGGATGAAGACTTGAGTCAGACCTATGGAGTAAGGTCTAGTTTTGGGTCGTAGAGTAGGAGAAGGCTTTGCAGCTGAGTGCGCAGAGGCCTAGTAGTCTGCAGCTAAGTGCGTGGACCCCTGCAGCTGAGTGCGTAGGGCGAGTTGAGTCTGTAACAGTTGGAAGTATTAATAAAGAGAAGTTTCCTATCATTTTTGTGTATTTATTTCATGTTTTATGCATTTGTTATCTTGGGTATGAAATTCACTTCTAATACTTATATGATGCACAAATGTGTATAATTGTATTGATTAAGTGAATGGAAGATAGAATGTCTATTTGCCTGAAGTTAACTAAGATCTGTTAAGAAGATAAGTAAGATATGCAGTGTAGTTTGGGGAACTAGTACAATTCGCTACCATAAGTAGCGGGAAGCATCTCAACCCTTGGTTAAGGTTGCGTGAAAGACGATTGTAATAGATCGCGAAGGTATTGAAGGTTGGAACAGTGCACGAAGTGACCTGCGTGAAGATAGGCATAGTTGGACTAGACCAGTAGACATCTCAAGGGTGTGGAAACTTGGTCCCAACATCCCCCCATGTTGCTTCGAGTGAGACTTCAGTGTGCGCTCCGCGGGATGATGCTAAAAGGGCTAGTAGTGTAGGGATTTTTTTACCTAAATAACTCTGAATCTAGGTCAGGCCCCCATAAGCCAACCATAATTAAAAATTAAAGAATAACACACCACCGCAATTACCATAGCAATGGCGGGCGGTCAACAGCGTAGTGACAGACTGCACAAAGTTGTTCAAGCAATCGTTCGAGGTCCTCACCATCCTACAGGAGGACCCGAACATACAACGCCTAGAGACAGAGGCATGTGAGCTGCAACAGAGATACAACAAAGTAAAAGGGACCGCACAGACGGTTGCCCTCACACAGAGGCTCGCCAAGATGCAGGAGACTAAAGTGCTCAAGGAGAAGGTGGATGTTGCTTGGCATAAGGAAGCAGTTTTGAAGGCACGCCTATAGTTGTGGATTGATGAGGCGTAAACCATTACAACCTTTGTTGAAGCTAAGCTCACATAGCTGCAAGTAATGCAGGAAAGGATTCAGGGTAGCAGTTCAGCCACAATAGTCATTGAACAACGCGTCGAGGAAGTACAATAGGCAGCCCCTCAGTGCATTGCCGAACTCGTAGTGATCCAGTCAAAGTTGGGAGGTCTTCATGCAAAGATCTTCGCATCGACAGAGTGACTCAAGGGCGAGTCACAATGTTTGTGTTGGGGGCATGTTGGGTGCGGGATCCCCCAAGGGAAGTTTTGGGGCTTAGAGCCCAGACTTTGGTCAAAGATTGTAATTCTGATGCAAAGACTGCATTTTTTGGGCGCGGAGTGCGTAGTTTGTAAAAGAGTCATATGGTTGTTCACCCTTAATTTTTTTATTGTAATGTCGGTTGTAGAGATCTACCCATGGTCCACAGACCATGGGATTTTATAAATAGAGCAAGGCTTTAAGTAGTTAAGACATCAATCAATAAATCTAATTAGGATAAGGATGAAGAGTTAAGTCATATCTATGGAGTAAGGTCTAGTATTGGGTAGTAGAGTAGGAGAAGGCTCTGTAGCCGAGTGTGCAGAGGCCCAGTAGTCCGCAACTGAGTGCACGGACCCCTGTAGCTGAGTGCGTAGGGCGAGTTGAGTCTATAACAGTTGGAAGTTTCCTATCATTTATGTGTATTTATTTCCTGTTTTATGCATCTATTATCTTGGGTATGAAATTCATTTCTAATACTTATATGATGTGCAAATGTGTATAGTTGTATTGATTAAGTGAATGTAAGATAGAATATCTTTTTACACGAAGTTAACTAAGATCTGTTAAGAAGATAAGTAAGATACTAGGTGTAGTTTGGGGAACTAGTACAGTTCACTCCATAAGCAGCGCGAAGCATCTCAGCCCTTGGTTAGGGCCATGCAAAAGATGATTATAACAGATTGCGAAGGTATTGAAGGTTGGAAAAGTGCGTGAAGCGACCTACACGAAGACATGCATAGCTAGACTAAATCAACAGACATATCAAGGGTGAAGAAACTTGGTTCCAGCATCCCCCCATACTGATTCAGGTGAGACTTCAGTCTGCGCTCTATGGGCTAATGCTGAAAAGGGCTAGTAGTGTAGGAATTTGTTTGGCTAAATAAATCTGAACCTGGGTTAGGCCCCCATAAGCTAACAAGCAATAAGGGCAGTTTTGGAAGAAGGAGACTCTTGATTTATAATAAAAAAAGGGTTAAAGAGGGAGATTTTAATAAATAATTAGGGAGGATGTGGTATTTTCCCAAGGCATTTGCTCATGGTATTTTCCGATGGTATTATGGTCAATTTTAGAAACTTGGAAAAGGCCCAATCGAAACCTATAAACGAATAAGGAAGGAGGAAGTGAAAGAATTTAATCAAGATTTTCTGTCTTTGAGTTTGGATTGGAGGCTCAAGCAAGTTTTCCAAGAGCAATAGCTTAGGCAATAATCTCATGCTAGCTTCAAAGGGATCCACTTTCACCCTAGCGAGCAACCCAAATTCAGTGATACAATATATCGCCCTAGGTGTTTGGTTCTTCTCTTTTGTTCTTCTTGATTTCATGGAAAGTGGATTCGAGGTTGGATCAAGTTTATTCTCCCAGCAGAGATGAAACTCGTACTAATTTAAGTGGCTGAAATGATCTGCCACAAATCCTAATCATCATAAAATCTGGAGATACAATCCCATTTCTTTTTTCGTGAGCATCAAGACGATCGGTGAGGTTGTTGATATTAGTCATTTTTGAGGTCAAACACATACCATGGATCTATTCAAGTAGCTCAAATATTTTACAGATCAATCACAAAGTGGATAGGGAAATGGGGCCATACATATAAATTCTCTCATCAAGGCTAAAGGCTATCCACTGGTTGCAGGAGATAAGGTCGACGATGCACATATTTTGCAGATCGGTAACAAAGTGAATAGGGATGAGAGGCCATACATATAAATGCTCTCATCAAGGTCGAAAGGTTATCCATATGTCACAGGAGATAAGGCCGAAGACACACACATTTTGTAGATCAGTCATGAATTGGATATGACAGAGAGGCCATATACATAACTGCTCTATGTCATTGTCAAGGATGAAAGTATATCCATCTATTGTAGGAGATAAGGCTGACAACACACTTATTTTGCAGATCTGTCATGAAGGAGATAGGGCTAAGAGGCCATACACATAACATGTATCTTTCACATGGGAGATAGGGACGAGAGGTAGATATGTCACATTTCTCAGGAAAGGCCGATCATTTATTGGTGTAAGTGGACTAGAATGAATGAAGTAATCATTGAGATATAGATCTATGTGTGGTAGAATTCTCTATCCTCATGTGGTAGGAACAATAGGTGTGAGGCATCTTATACTAGGTGTTCAAATCCATGTGTAACTCAGTCTAAATTAAAAGGCATACCAAAATCATCTCTATGTATGCCTTAGTGCCAAGTTTAATTTATGTTATGCATTATCAAACTTTGGATGTTATGGATTCATGGTTACAATATTAAATTCCCTCTTGTGCAGTTAGTGTTACGATATTGAATCATTCCAATGATTAATAAGTGATCCCAATATTAAAAAAAAAGTTGTATGTTAACTATTTGATGAAGGATTAGTAGTGATTGAATTTTTTTGTCTGCCTTACTATATTTTCTTTCTTTGGGATCTCACAGTGGTATGAGAGCCACATTCTTTGCCAACTGTGGGATGTGATGCCAAGAAAAACCGTAGGGACACAAGGAGGCATTTCCATTGGTTGGAAAGGGAAAAGAGATAGAAGCAAAGGAAGAATACGCAAGCCTAAAAAATATCTGGAGGACATTCCCAAAGAACAAGAAGGACACAATGAAGAACCCATGGGAGAAAAAGAGGATTCAAGGATTTGGAATGCTCTTGACAGGATCACCTCAACCCAAGAAGCAATCATGAAACTTCTCATCAAAATGTCCAAAACTCAATGTGGAAATCCTAACCAACAGGGAAATAATGGAAAAGGTAGTTCAAATTCCAGTGGGAGCAGACATATACATATGCATACCAACCCCCAGAATAGCCCACATATTAGTAACAAACCCACTATGCCACCCTCTTGGATGATTCCTCTAGTGAGCAGGAATCCTTCTCACCCATAATAGGAACAATCACAACTTGGATGAGGTAGTACCAATCGTTACCTTTTCAATTAAAGGTGACTTTGACCATAAATGATTATTATTTTATGAGGAAAAAACAATAGAGGAAGGCAACAACTAAAACATGATTTGCAAAAGGCTATGGGGAAAGTAACTCTTCACTATTTTGATGGATCGACCAAATATTTAGCTAGGTCATGGGTGAAAAAGGTGAACACATATTTCTAGGCTAACCCCATGCGTAAGATGGATGTTATCAAGGTCCTTCGATAGGATGGACCTTGAGTTTCACTTTAGGGAGTTAGATTAACTTCAACAGATAGGACGTGTCGAAGCCTATATCACTAATTTTAGAGATTGGTAGTGGTGGTGCCTAATATTTCAATAGCCCAAAAAATTATGTTATTTGTAGAATTTATGTCAGAACCCTTGCATGGGTGGGTGTAACACCCTCCTCCCACATCTACCCAAGTAACCAACCAACCGGGGTAAAACATGACTAGAGGATACTATGATTGGATTCAAACTCCTAAGTAACCTTAAGGAAATGGAATCGACAAAAACAAATCATACAGAACTTCCACATCAACTACAGGACCCCTAAGAACCATCCTAACATTTCTAGTAACCAGCCCCTCGGTCCCACTGAGGTTTTAGACCACTTAACCTTTGGTTTCTCCCATGTTATGGGCCTAACAGTTTCCAAGAGGCTCTGGATGCTCTCATGAAAAGCCCTGCCAACATGCAGGGACTATTTTTCTCAGTGTTGTGCCAACGTCCTCGAGAATTGAGCCACTTTTTCAAGCCCAGAGCCTGGGTCACTGGCCATAATTGAATTCCACCTTCAAAACAAAAAGATAACAAGGAAACAATGATGCAAATGCAAATACTTGAACAAGCCCTTGAATAGAACCCTACTATCCATGACATGCATTTCGTCAAACATATCACAAATATGTAGTCTATAGGTGTAAAACATAGATCTAAGCATAGGGGTCTCATACTCATCTGAGAATCACTAAGAAGCATTGACGCCTCAACACATTAGCTGCAGTTTCATCCGCTAGATCATATATACATTTTTCATTCATTTACAAGTAAAAACATGCTGAAATCCATACATAAATACTGTCATAAAACATGTACATAACAAACGTAATAGCAACAGAAATACCAAGAAAATCATAGCCATATGATCCACATATAAACCAATATAATACTTATAGAAATACAAGGAGAAATAACCTCATATTGATGATGCAAAATCCAAACCCAAGATGGGACTACCACGTTCCACCCGATCGTAGAATGGACGAACCAAATCTCTCTTCAACCATTCACCCCCATGCTATATTTCAAGCATGAATGTGGGATCTCATAGGACACATCAATCCAAAACCATCCATGGCTTCCAGAGGCCAACCAACTCAACCCATAAAATATTAATTCCACCTCATAGTCAGACATCAAAAACCAATCATCAAATTGGTCTCCTCCAATCCTTCCAAGGCTCCATAGCGTTTGTTCCAACTAAGGCTTCTGGGACTAGTAACTCAACCCACAACTTATTCGGGCTTCTAGAGCATTTGTCCAACAAAGGCTTCCAATACTAGTAATTCAACCCACTAAGGGATTCTAGAGATTTTTTCCAGCCAAGGCTTCTATGACTAGTAACTCAACCCAAGATGTTAAAATGCTTTTAGAGAATTTGTCCAACTAGGGCTTCCAGGAACTAGTAACTCAACCCAAGCTAAAGGAAACATGAGAACCAACCAGAAAAACAAAGAAATGAACCAACAACAACATGTCTATCCAGGAAATGGAAAGACCATGTAAATCCACTGTCAATCAAGGAAATCCTCCATGCCAGTGACAAATCATGACCAATAAACCACATTCATATGCCATGCATGCCGAAACTAGTGAGGAAAAAATACATGCAACTTGGTACCTACGAGAAAAACCCATTGTAGCTGCTGATCCCAATGTCCTCTTTCAATTTCCTTCTCTTCCTTTCCATTCTTGATAAAAAACTCCAAGTATTCCACACCCTCCAAGAGTGCTCCAAGAAAAATCTAAGTGTCTAAGAGTATGAGAAAGAGAGCTCCAAAACTGAATTGAAAAAAGTTTGTGAACTGATCTTCAGAAGCATTTTTATTAATGAGGCCTCTATTTTCTTCATTTTCCACCTCACATTCAACCTATGACCATTCATCCCCCTTTTCTTCTAATTTCCATTATTTTCATAAATAAATGTGCCAAAAATTTCATTTTTCCTTTCCAAAGTCTTTTGCCTGTAATAGCCCTGGTGAAAATTCCATGTAATAAAAGTTAAAAACGATAACCACGGTTGATGGGACACTTATTCCAAGCTGAATGTTGGGAAAAGCTTCCTGGGGGGTGTTAATTTGGTTGTTTATGGCTAAGGAAATTGACAAAGGCAATGGCTAAGGCTTTTGAAAGGAAAAATGGCATTTTTGGCACATTTATTTATGAAAATAATGGAAATTAGAAGAAAAATGAGGTGAAAGATCACAGGTTGCATGTGAGGAGGAAAATGAAAGAAAATAATGGAAAATAAAGAAAATAGAGGCACCATCCATATAAATGTTTTCGAGGATCAGTTGGTAACCTTTTGTCAGTTTAGTGTTGGAGCTCTCTCTCATTATTCTCTCTCTCATACTCTTGGACACTTAGAGTTTCCTTGGAGCACTTTTGGAGGGTGTGGCATTCTTGGATTCTTGGAGCAAGGAAGCAAAGGAAAAGCAAGAAAGCACAAGAGGACATCGGGATCATCAACTTCATTAGATTTGCTTGCTGGTATCAACATGCATGTATGATTTCTTCACTAGTTTTGGCATGCATGGCACATGCATGTGGTTTCTTGGTTGTGATCTGTCATTAGCATGGAGGATTTCTTGGACTAACAACGGATCACATAGCCTTTCCATTTCCTGGATAGCCATGGTGATTGTGGGTTTATTTTCATTGTTTTTTTTTGGTTGGTTCTCATGTTTCCTTAGCTTGGTTTGAGTTATTAGTTCTTGGAAGCCCTAGTTGGACAAATGCTCTGGAAGCCCTATAACAACTTGGGTTGAGTTACTAGTCCTAGAAGCTTTTGTTGGAAAAACGATTTGGAACCCCTTGGTGGGTTGAGTTACTAGTCCTGGAAGCCTTGGCTAGAAAAAATCTTTGGAAGCCCGACAACAGCTATGGGTTGAGTTACTAGTCCTGAATGCCTTGGTTGGAACAAATACTCTGGAAGCTCGATGACAGCTATGGGTTGAGTTACTAGTCCTGAAAGCCTTGGTTGGAACAAATGCTCTGGAAGCCTTGGAAGGCTTGGATGGAGACCAATCTAATGATGGTTTTGTGATGTATGAACATGAGGTGGAATCACTGTTTGATGGGTTTAGTTAAATGGCCTCTGGAATCCCTAGATGAGTTTTGATTGATGTGTTATATGAGATCTTGTTATGCCCCTATACCAATAGGTGTCATATATCATGATTGAATTGGTTTAGCTTTGAAATATGTTCATACCTTTACTTGTTGCAAAGGTTTTCCACATTTGTAAAAAATAAAAATAAAAAAAAAAAAATGTAAAGAGGGTATACCCTAGAAAAAGAAAAATCAAAGGGTGAAAAGAATAAAAAAGAGGTCAAAAAATGAAAGGAAATGAACCCCAACAAAAATAAAAGACCAGGAAAGTGTGCAAGTCTAAATGCCACTACTTTTTTACTTTTGTATAATAAAAATTGTGTGCAGCGTGTCACCTATGCCACAATTCATGAATAGTCAAATAGTTTAAGCTTGACTAGTTCATATTTCAATTTCTGCTGTAGAAATAGAGAATAAAGATATGACCAAACAGTTTAATCTTGGCAGATAAGTACATAGATAGAGTGAATAAAAGGAGCTCAACAGTTTAATCTAAGCCCTTGGATGTAATAAGGTTAGATTTAGATAGATATCTATATGTAAAAGAAAAGAAAGTTTGAAAAGGGTTTGCCAGTCCAAGTGCACCCTAATAAAGAAGTGAAAATGCTAGGGTGAAGTAGGTAGGGTAAGTAGATGATGGTTGCAGAATAAATATGTGGTGACTAATAAGTTTAAATGTTTAATTCTTTTACTTTCATCACTAAGCAAAGGCATGTATCACATGGAAGGCACATCAAGCAAGCAAAGTTAGAAATAATTAACTTCCCTACTCATTTACCCTAAATCTTCACTAATTCCCTAAGTAGTAAAGGCAATTACCAAAGTTAGAGGGGCTAAGAGCATTTCTTTGACTTTTGGAGGGACCAGACCCTCGGCCCAATAATTTATAATGCCTAAGTGCTTAAACTCCTTCATCAATATTCACCCCCCTTCATAAGTTATTCATTTCCCTAATAAAGCTTTTCCTAAGTAAAATTCTATTTTACTTAGTGAAAATAAAACACTCTCCATATAAACCTTCATATTCACTTTAGCCTAAGTTTTAAATGTTTATAATGAAAATGTTTTAAACTTAGCACACATTTCACAAAATCATATTAACCACTAATTCATATTATTATTTATTTCCCGAAAACAAAACTACTCGCACCCGTATTAATATATAAATCCCAAATATTACATGTTCCATCCAGCGGTTAAATATAATCATAATAAAGTCCATAAACAGAATTAATTAACCAATCCGTGGTTAATTAAGAACCCAACCCCCGCCATGCTAAAACAAGGATTAATTAATCCCCATGATTAATTAATAAATTTTCGGACCAATCACTTTACTCCCGATATGATTAACACTTTAATTAATATTGGGCCCACCCTCCGTTAATCTTTCGCCACTTCACTTCCCTGACACCGTCCGATCGGATCCTACAAATCCAACGGTCATTGCGCATATCGCACGGGCCTCTGTGGTCGACATTTAGCGTGCGATGGTGAGCAGTTTCATGAAAAATACATATGCTATGTGCCAAGCATCGTAGGAATCGTGCGGTCTCTCCCAAATACCATTTACCCTCCACTAGCGGTGCGATGAAACCCGCTTATCGCCTCCTGCTAAAGACAAAATGTCAAATCACCTCTCCGCTGATGCCATCTATCCAAATCCTGAACCTGCCAAAAGATTTGACTTTGCATAAAAACAAAGTTAAAACAATTTTTCGTCCTTATTCTGAAAGCGCATGCATGCAACCTAAATGTTGAAGTCGGCTAGCTCGTACACCAACCGTTAACCACCCTGAAACTTGCAATCCGATACCGCTCTAGTCCATCATTTGCACCCAGTGAACCTGCTCTCCATTACCCGTCACTGAAAAACTGGTACTTACTAGTTTCCTTCCAGAAACCTTGTAGATACTTGATTTCCTCTGTAATTACTTTGAAAAACCCAAATTCATTATAATTCAGTTGTGGAATTAAGAATTGAAGACTCCCAAGACCCTCTATTTTCATCAACTCTACTCGAAAACCTTGTTTCCTATCTAAATCCATAAGAACCAGAATGGAAACCCTCGTGGCCCTCAGTATAGCACTTATCACTACCCCTCACAGAGATTTGGACTATCTACCCTTAGCAAATAAAGATTTTCAAATAAAAGACATTGTAACGAAAGAAAGCTACTTGAAAGTATTTTGTCAATGTCGGGACAATTACATGAATGGCTTTGATACCATAGGACTTTGGGAATCAAATCTCCCAAGATACATGCTCCCCTCTGTGCGCTTTTTCCCTAAAATTATCCATCAATTTCACGCCAATTATAATCCCACCCTCAGAGCAATAATGTCCCCCAATCAAACTATTCTCTTCACAATTACTGCAGATTCAATCAATGAAATCTTATAGTTTCAGCCCAATCAAGACCTTACCCCCATTTCCCTTGGAGAATTACTATAGAAATCATCTAAATTGTCCCAGTCTGAACTTAGTCGCCTTTTCCAGACTTTTATGGATAAGCAACATCAACCCACAGATCCTCCTCCCTATATGTCATCTTTCTTCACACAGATAGGCAAAAATATAGTCAATATGATAGCTGCAGTCATGGGTTTCGATACTAGTGACTATGTGGATGAATTGACTCTAGTTTTAATGTCCATTTTTACCCTTGGTCAACCTCCTGCTATCAAATATAACTATGTTGCTTTCATTGATGAGAAAATCCATGACCAGTTCATGAGGCGAGAAAATGAAAAGGTATTCAAGTATTCCACATTCATATATCACCTTTTCCTTTATTATCAGTCTGACAAGTTCCCATTCTCCGTAAATAAACTTGATACAAAGAGTAATCCCAGATCAATCATTTTTTGGACTTCCATCTTCCATTATTCACATACTTGTCCCTTTTCATACAATGAATTCATTGACTAGTTTGTCCACCCTGTGACCACCATGCTGACAGGAAGTCCTCGTCCTAGGATTAGTGATGAAATCAAAATAATCCTTTAGCTGTCTATGCAGTGCAAGATAGGTGACTGGTACTTGTACTAGAATCACACAGAGATCAGAATTTATGGTTGTGAACTTCCTTCATTCAAACTACCAAAGTATGTTCCTATGAGGTTGTTTGCCTTGGAATATTATACGAAAATGTTAAACTCTGATCAAACTCATTTCACCAAGGCCAAGAAGAAAGCACAATTGAGAATTAAAGATCACTTAGGCCCATTTGTCTGCAACAATAGAGAAGCAGGAAAAAGAGCAGAAAAAATCCTAGAAAAAATGAGATTAAAGAAAAGCTTTGC
This sequence comes from Pinus taeda, assembly GCA_000404065.3. Lineage (NCBI taxonomy): Eukaryota > Viridiplantae > Streptophyta > Pinopsida > Pinales > Pinaceae > Pinus > Pinus taeda. The sequence goes on from APFE030833432.1 coordinate 187,095, forward strand.
TTGGAGATATGATCCACAAGGTTTCATTTGTGATAGGAGAATGAAACTTTAGCTGTCACCATATATCCATCACAAAATCCTTGAAATAGAGCAATATGCAAATATGGATGAATGGAGGGAATGAACTCTAGTCGAAATGGATAGTGATCAAGTTGATCTAGAGAATGTGATGAAAGACTTAGAAAAGAGACTTGACCTAGACTCTTGTGAACAAGTACCAGTTGAATCTACTCAAAAGCTAACATCAGAGCCTAGTGCCTCTGCAAGAGAGACTTCTCAAAGGCACACACAGGAAACTAGTGCACCCCCAGTAGAACAACCACATGAACAAGACTAGGGAACAAGTACTCCAGTGTTAGAACAACGAGAGATGTTAAAGCAGCCTGAAATCTCTAAAGAACAAGCTCCACCACAGCCTCATCCATCTCAGGTTAATATGGGAAACCCCCTAGTTTTGCAGACTCCTCTGAATGAGGAAAAAATATTAAAAAGAGATAGGGAAGTAGCTACCCTTGCCAGTGGTCCTTCAGACCAACCTGGTGCTAAGAGGCACAGGCTAAATCCATATTTAGAGGAAGAATTCTTTGAGGAAACAACAGGGAGTTTGAGGAAAGAAGGTGGAGACAGTCTACATACATTCCCAATAGGTGGGACACCTTCCAGTTCACAAAGACAAGAGCTTGAAAGGCAACAAAGTACCAAATTTTCATTTTTCAGATCTTCATCTAAGAAGATAGACATAAAAGGAAAATTCAAAGAGATAAAGGACAAGAATGAGTAGCTGAAGGCCCAAGCCTACACTCAATACTTAAAGATGGCCCCTACAAATCAAACCAGATTGATGTCAGATTATGACATCAAGGAAGGAAAAATGCAGATGAGCTTTCTAAGGCCCACAGTACAGCAACCCAAGTCACTTGCAAACTACGTCAAGACTATTTTTGACGTCTTAGCCAAAGATATCCACCCTATAGATCAGATAAAACTGCATAAGCAAACATGGGAAATGGTTTATTCTACACTAACAAGCAAGGCCATGATGGCACATAGGTTGGAGAATTCACTGAACAACACTACTGCCCAATTACAACTAGAAAAGGCCTCCTCACAGGTGAAGGACAAAAAAATCAAAACATTGGAGGATTTGATTATTGAGTTGGGCCATAACCCAAAGGATATCAAAGCTGTAGAGAGCCTAATAAAGAAAAAGAATGAAGACATAGCTGCACTGAGAAAGCAATTGAAATTGCCACCACTCATGCACCCATAGATTGTTGAAGTGATTGAGAAGAAAAATGAAGAAGAGCTTATGGACTTGGTCCTTAAGCTAAATGAGCAACTAAAAGAGACAAAGTAATAATTAGAGAAAACATTACGAAGTAGGTAGAGTGAGTCGACCTCTCAACCTCAAAATGTAGTGCCAGTGGTTTCTACAGCAGTCCCTTCTACATTGGCAACTGCTCTAGCACCAAATGTCCCTTTGGCAATAGCTAAAACTATAGAAGTAACAGGTACATGTACATCACAGGTAGGAACCTCAAATCAGAGCACAAAGGAGTTGATCAAGTCCATGGAGGAAATGAAGCTCCAAGTCTCAGAACTACAAAAGATAAAAGAGAAATTCATTACTTTAGAGTAAAAGTATGATGTATCAAACTCAATTTTGCTGAAGAGGTGAGAAAAAAAAAAGGCTTGACTCAATAGGTTAAAACACTGGAAAAAGATCTTACATTTGAAAAGCCTTTGATTGATATCAGAAAGATATTATGGACCAATATCATTGAATCAATCAATGATATTTGGTCATCAATTCCAATCATTTTTGAACAAATTGACTTAGTGAAAGTTGCTCTTCAAGAGATTGAAAAAACCAAGGAAGAACTAGGAGGGAAGCTTGAAGAAGCTATCAGATTAATAAACTTCTAAACAACAGAAACATGTATTAGTTGGAACAACTAAACCTTGAGGATAGAACTGGTACCATCCTCGAAATAAAGAAAGTATTGACCAAAAGGAGTCTAATGCAAGGCCTAGAACGCAAATGTCAAAATATGCAAGAAGACATAGATGAATTTATGGGGAAATTTGGCATCTTACAAAGTAAAGGACTTTCAAGTCCTTTAGTCATCAATGACAAGCTAATGAGGCAGGATTGTTACCAGGAATAGTGTCCACTCAGATGCTGCTATTCCCACTAAGTTGGGTGGCTATCTTAGAAACAAACAAGTAAAGTCTATTATCGTTTTCTTTTATGAAAATAGACAAGAGGAGAACCAAGAAGACCAACCTTAGTCTTGCGCTTGATTTCCTCTCCTTCTTTATAGAGCTTCGCTGGTTCTTCTTCGTCTGCCCAGCTTCAAAAAGAACCTGTCAAATCACAGCAACATACTACTATCGAAGAAACAAAGATCTATATTCATAAATAACACAGGACCAGATGTGTGTTAACCATATAAATTCATATATAAACAAGTACACAAGAATATGGAAAAAAACAAGAATAGCTTTATTAAGATGAAAAGTAGCAAGAGGATTACAACCATATGTTCTGACCCAACATCATCCTCTAGCTAGGAAGCCCTTATTCACCTCAAGAAAAGCTTAGATCACCCCAACACTATGAATGTATACCAGAAAACCAACAACACTTCTCTATAAGACACAAAATTCCAGCCTCTGGATCTCTGTGATGAGGGATCCATATATAGATGATTACAGAGAGGTGAGTCATCTTTTGGGATCTTGATTAGTTTCCTCTCTCTGATAGTTCCT
>APFE030833433.1:0-10991 GCA_000404065.3 Pinus taeda
TAGTAGACAAGTTGAGTAAAGTTGAGCATTTTATACCTGTACAATCCACGTATAAAGCTGTACAGATTGCTCATATTTTTATGCAGCATGTGTTTAAGTTACATGGGATCCCGAAAACGATAATTTCCGATCGTGATGTGAAGTTCACATCAGCCTTTTGGAAAACACTATTCGTTGATTTAGGAACCCAATTAAATTTCAGCACAGCATACCATCCTCAGACTGATGGACAAACGGAACGAGTGAACCAAGTGGTGGAAGACATGTTAAGGGCTTATGTTATGCAGCAACCCACGCTGTGGGAAGAGTATTTACATCTGGTGGAATTCGCATATAACAATGGGTATCACACCTCTACGCAAATGAGCCCATTTGAGGTCATGTATGGTCGAAAATTTCGTACACCCTCTAGCTGGGGAGGACCCGAAGATAAACTGAGTTTAGGACGTGAGATGCTTAAAGAAATGGAAGACATGGTGAAAAGAGTGCGCGTTAATTTGAAAGCTGCTCAAGATGGACAGAAAAATTTTGCTGATCGGAAAAGAAGGTTCAAGGAGTACCAAGTTGGGGACCATGTTTATATCATAATTCAAGCTAAAAGAATTACCTTACAGTGGAGTGGGTGTGCCAAATTGGCACCCCGATACTATGGACCCTTTCAAGTCTTGACCAGGATTGGACCAGTGGCTTACCAGCTTGCCTTGCCAAGTCACATTCGGGTCCACAACGTGTTCCATGTTTGAGTACTAAAGAAATATGTCTATGACCCTAAGCATGTAATCCGATGGTAGGATATTCAGGTGGGAGTTACTATTACAATAAACCTGTTAAAATTAGTGCTGAAGGAAAACTAACTTAAGGAATTGTGCAATGCAGGTCGAACCGGAAGGAGAGGTTCTGGTCGAACCTCTGAACATCCTCGACCGGAGAGAAGTGCAGCTGCGGAAACGAGTTATTACCCAAGTTAAGATACAATGGCGACATTATGGACCTGAGGAGGCCACTTGGAAGGATGAAGAGCTAATGAGAAGAACTTATCCAACTCTGTTCGTGGCTGGAAGACACTGAGACGGTGTCCAACCTCAGGGGGAGGAGATGTAATGACCGGATAATTTATGGGAATAAATCTTCTGTTTTACCATTGTAAGTAAATATGGAATAGAGATTATTATATTTTTGTGAAAAATGATTTGAATATTATTAATTCAAAAATTGAGTACAAATTGAGTAATTACACATAATAACTTTCTATGAGGAAGTTATCCTTTTTTCTTGCCTGATAATAAATAGTTGCTAACAGGGAAAAAAACCTAACTGTTTTTCCTATTTCCATAGAAAAGAGAAAAGGAAAAGGAGTCGGGTTGTTAAGCAAAAAACAGGGAGAGAAGGCAAAAAAAAGAAGAAAAGAGGGTGCTAAGTCTGGTAACGACCAGATAGCACAGGCACAAGTTGTGCAATATCTTTGCTAAAGACAACGGTCTGGCAAAAGAGCTTGGGGGGAGATTCAGTCTGGTGGATTAATCTCATGGTTGGGAGGAGAACAAGCAACAAAGTAATTCACTCTATTCTGGAGAGGTACTGAAGACTGTAACAGTAGCAGTACAGGGAAGTACAGTTACTGTTTTATGGTCTAAGATACATTCATGTTCTTAAAGATACTATCTGGATTGTAAGTTAGGGTCTAGGATAATCTGAAAGATAGTCTCAACCTGTTAAAAGAAAACAAGTATACAATGCCAGGACACAGGAACAAATTAAATGTACAGGCGAAACTCATTAAAACCTAAATAAAATCTGAGTGGAGTACTCCATGAACTCGGTCGGGTCTCAGCAGTATCCGAGTTTCAAGAAACTGATTTTTATAAATCATACCTTATACGGAAAGGGATGACATATTATTATGCGCATAACAATGGTATAATGATATAATTACAAGTAGGAAAAAGACAATATGTGCAAGAAATAATATAAACCATATAAATATATATATAATGACAAGGGACGGTAGAACCAGTGTGCGTATGGTCTGCACACAGTGGTCAAACCAACTGAGACACGGTGGAATAAAAGTCATAATCCTCTGTACCAAAGGAAAGACAGAGCAACCGCGCCAATAACAATGATTTATAGCAACCTGTAACTATCTAAGCCCTCGTAAGGGACAAATTTATGCAAGTATAACAATAATAAAATACGAGGTTACGAATAATGAAAACCTTGAAAAGATTTCAGAAATATGTGGATGTAAACCATGTAACATTAATTCAACTGCCTGAAATAAAGAGAAATTCGTATACTATAGTTATGCTTCTTTCTATAGACAAAAAAAATAACTTACAGGTGACCCTATCAATGGACGAGACCCATGAGAGTAAGGACGGTCAAGGCATAGCCGGTAATTCCGGCGCCGAGACCATCAAAAGGTCGCATCTAAGCATTATATGCATGAACAACATAAACGACGAAATAATATCTGTCCCTGTTGTAGCATACAGCTATATCATCATGCATAGACTAACTCTAGGGTTACAGTGGCACATCAATCAATATAAATTTCTAGAGCAAAACCATGTAAAAATAATAGATTAATAAACCTTGTCGAGCCTTTCGGAATCACAAAGGTAAACTGAAAATCATAGTACTTTACAGAACCGGAGAAAACACAAACTTCATATATGCTTGGTAACAGAGCCATAATTGTCCTATGCATTTAACAACAAATTAAATATAGTATATACATGCCAAATGTGTATTGAGAATAGAATGTCAATCCAGGAAAACAAACATTGAAATAATACATTCTAATTTAGTGACAAAAGTCTCTGAGTTCCGTTCCAGGCGCGGAGATACTGCTGCCACTATGAGGACCTTCAAGGCCAGAACCCTGGCTTCGAGCCATGGGTGACACCCTCAGGCAAGTAAAAGTCACAAGGATTCATCTTTCCATCAGAGAGTGGTGATAATCACCTGACAGGAAAGGGGAGGAATCATCATATAACTCAGCATCAACCGTATATGAAAACCCTAAGCTACGGGCCGCAGGCTTACCTAATGAAACCATTCATGGAGATTAAATGATGGTCGCGGTAATTCCCTCGGACCCCTGTCAACAAGAAGAACCAACATAAATGAGAATAAGCGAAGAGCAAGTCCATCAAAACTCTATGAAATTCCTTATCTAATATTGGAACAAAGGAAAAAGGATACCTGTAAATGTTTGGGTTCAGAACGGAGCGCCAAAGGTGTTCGCAGTCTCTGGGGCGTAACAGTGACCCAGAGTTCCACCATCGAAGCCAGCGACGAATGTTTGCAGACGAGTAGCCATAGTCAAAATGAGAAATAACCGCGGAAAAATGAGCTGCCAAACATATAACACAAAACCCTAAAGCCATTGATAGCTGGCAATTGATCTTTAGCCATCCGATTAAGGTTTGGAAATCTCCGCCGTGGATCTTATTAGTGATCCCGAGTAGATCATGGCTCTCTGCGACATTTAATATCACTTACAGTATTCCAGAGACCGTAATCCAGTTTGGGTAGAAAAATCCAGAGACGGACTAGCTGTCCACCTCTCCGTTAAGGAGAATTAATAGTTCAATAGTTAAGTGCCTGATGACTGCGTAGGATTGCTGGCAGCATCGATTCCTACGTCGCATCAAATGTTACGAGGGTCATGTATATATAATTAAAACTCTGCCTTCGTTGTAAAGTTAGGGTAATACCTTATGAACTGATATAATGTTAACTATATAATGGTCGATCGACTATTAAATGGGTCTCCAGGTTAATAAACACCATTGACATGCGTACGGATAACCTATATCAGTAAAGTGTGTTAATTTATATTTACCTTTCGTTATGTGTAAATATAGCAATCAAATTTTTTTTATCCCTGTATGAGTAAGTATTATATAGGGTTGTTACAAAATAATTTACAATAAAATGGGTAAAAGAATAAAATAAATTCTATCATATTATTATATGCAATGAAAAGAATTAAAATGGCTTTCACCTAATATTTATGGAGACTTAAATTGAAAGTCTAAACAAAAGAGATTCTAGAAATTTGAAAATAAACCTAAATAAACTTTAAATAGACTATTAAATTTTCTTAAACCCTTTTAATAAAATTCAAACTCAAATATAAAATCTACAAACAAAAGAATGACATGGAGCTATCAATCTAATATCATCAAATACACCCAAGAAATCATTATAATGCAATCCCTAAAACATTTTATTAATATTAATTTAATAAAACAAAAACAAAACAATAATAATTAACAGAAGACTCACTAGCAATTGCTCAGAACCAATCCTCCAATAATGGCCAATCCCAAGTAGACTATCTAGGCAGGAAGTTGAAAGTGGCAAATTCGAATTCCTTCATTCTCATTTCCTGTAGCCCATGTGCACCCGAGCCACCATCTCTTTTGTTCTTCATTCCACCAAATTATATGCATTTCTATTGAATTTTTTAAAATCAGCATGTTATAGTCTTATTAGGCGTGTTGTACAACTTTTGAATTTTCTGATGACTTGAAGGCGATGAGTGACGTCGAGAGGTGTTGAGAAACTACTGATGTTGCCAAAATACTAGGGCTGGAGTAATTAGATTGAGGAATTTATAAAAAGTCATTCGTTGTGGTCCTGACTCTATCAGTTGGGAGAGTGTGGAGCAGAGTAAACATGTATTTACGCCCAAGTCAAAGTTCATGTTGGTTATTGTTGGCAACATGAATTCATTTTAACATCAATATGGAAGGTCACTAAACAAATTATCTACAAACTTGATACAAATAACTTCTATGATGGTTTTAAGCATGCATAGTATCCAAAGCAAGAGATACACTTCAAATGAATTGAATGCTTGCATTAACTTATCCATGGTAAATTTAATAATATTTCACTTATTTTGGTAATTGACCATGACATCATGAATGACAAAGCTCTTTTTTTGTAACAACCACTATACTATTCAATGTGTATTTGAAAATGAGATTCTTTTATAATTATTTATAATTAATATATTCTTTTTTCCTTAGGAAAAATGATAATTTTATAATGAAAATAAAATTACATGTTGTAGATGTTGATAATGCATTAAATCGTGCCAATCAAAAATGGTGATCACAGAGACCAAAAATACGACTCCAAAATGGTGGTAAGAATGTTACCCTTTTCTCCATTTCTTCTTTTTAACCATTGTCCATTCTCCCCATGAAGGAGTGGCCATTAAAAGTGCTAGTTGGGTCCCTACATTCATTCTTGGATTTTCCTTATCTGAATCTGAACTTTCAGATACATGATGAAATTTTGAGTCCCTTGTCTTCATTTCTATAGTGAATCCCATCTCCTGCCTCGATGTGTTTGGTGGAGTTCCTAAAACTTGATGATTAGGGCTCCCATTTTCTACATTTTCTTGTGTATTTTCGTCTTCTTCATTGGTAGGAGGATCCACTTCTTCATAATCCTCTTCTTCATCAAGAAAATTCTGTGGAAATTTCCATCCCTTCAGTTGCTTTCTTGTTTTATTCTTCCTTTGAGGCACTTTCTTGGCACCAGGACGTGAATTTTGTGGATGTCCCATTTTTCGTCTTATTCGACATCTAAATGTTGTGTTCCAAAAATATAGGAACTGTGTTGAGCATTTCTTGTTGTGTGTCAACAAAATATGATCCGACAATCCTTTGTTTAATTCTACCTCCACCATAAATTATGGTGATTGTGTAGATTTATTAATTAAATATTTGGGTATCTTTCTATATACATCACCCTAATATGTTCCCAACGGCTTCCATCACGTTATGGAGCCAAATATATAAGGGTACATTATGCAATCTGACGCAAATTGACATTCAAGATACTACCATTATATTGGCGTTCAAATCTGGGAACCAAGGGGTGACAAAAATTCTCGTAGAGCCCAAAAACCATGGATCCTCTTGCAATATAGATTCACAATCCTCTCATGATGTAAATTTTGCTATGAAAAAGCCCCTGGAGCAAAGGTGCATCTCACAATTTATTGTCCAATTTGTGAATATCCAATGGAAAAGATCCACTGGTTTTGGCCAAAAACTATTGAGTTTGCATAATACTACTTGAGATTTATATTTTGTGCAAAAATCATTTGTTTATGGTAGATTTACAGTCATTACTTGGATTTGATTCAGTTGTTCCACTATGAAGGGGTTGGGTATATTGTGTTTCTAATATAGTGTTGTTGAGGAAACAAATTTGGATTTGAGGATATCTATGAACTAAAAGACTCCATTTTCTTACCCTTGATTCGATTATGTTCCTTTGTGAATACTAGATCCAGACACTCCATGTGTGCCCTTTGAATTGCTTGGTCGAGGTGATCCTCCTCGAAGCCTCAAGTTTAATATGATGGTGGACGATGGGAGGATGTTATAATCTTGTAACATCACATCTTCCTACATGGATTTTCCTCTGAACATCTGACTTTGTAGGAGCATCGTGATACCCAGAGTGTGCATGATATTGTGCTTTAAATGTTTGACGTTCTCTGTGTCCCAAACCCAAAATAATATTGATTTTCCATGTGGGGATTTGATAAAAAAATTGGAAGGCTACCAGATCAAGTGCCCATACTTTACAGTCATACAGATCTTCAGCCAAATCAATGAATAAGTGTGGAGATGAAAAGAGGGAGAGGGATTTCTATGTTAGTATTAATTTCATAAGTGATGGCCAAATCACTGAACTCACCGACTTTGATGGAGGAAAATTATGATATGAAAAAATGCGAAGTAGACTCTCCATATATAACGCTACTCCTCCATTTCAACCACCTAATGTACATAGGGGATTCGGAATATCCAGATCTGGGATCTTTAACAACAAACCTACGGACATATCCAGATGTGTTTGAGGTGGAAAATTCACTTTTGTAGACAAAATTTTGCCTCCAAATCTAATCAATATTTCTATTGTGACTAAGAGAAGACAATTATAAGATTTTTATATTCAATCTTCTGTGATCCATACTGAATTAAGAAAAATCTTTCAGTAGTAATCACATAAGAGAAATTTTGGCCCATGTGTTTCGAACCAACAAGTCTCATTCATTGTTTTGGTACTTACGATGAACCACACTTGCTCGTTCGAAATGTGTTGGCCAAAACTTTCTCTTATGTGATTTCTACCTAAAGATATTGCTTAAGTTATAATATTTCTGCTCCATACTTGCCTTAATCCTACACAAGTTCATTCCCAACTCATGAATGAAGTTATAAGATTTCTGCTCCATACTCGCTTTAATCCTACACAAGTCCATTCCCAACTCATGAATGTGACTTCCTTCACTTCCATCTATGCCATTGTGTATGTACAGGGTGAGAAGGTACTCTACATTGACAATATGGTGAATGATACTACCGATGGCCTAGCCTATCAGTCTCCATCCTCACGCGGGAGACTGAAACCAGTATTAAATCCATTCAAAAACTCCATTATCAGACCCGCGAGCAGTGAGATCATTCCCTAGCGATGACATAGAAGGAGGATTTGATGTCTGAAGAAACCCAACCACATAAGGAAAGAGAAAACACTGAGAGACCCTAGCCATCACACCAAGCTCATCCTCTTGACACAGTTCCCCTTTCAATCTTTAATTTTATTTTTGAAATAATATATTCTTAACTTACATTTTAATCATTTATTTTATTTGATTCAATGATTGTAAGTTCATAATTAGTGTATTAATTAATTAATTTTTTATGGTACAAAATGGGTGAAGTTTATACCTTGTTAAATCTATTTAGTATAAAATCAAAATTTCACAAATATGTTTAGTCAATAAATTTTATAGATGCAAATGACCATGACAATACCACAAGTAATAATGACTATGGATTTTCCTTGTAAGAATCATCACTAGCTTTTGTATGTTTGAAAATCATAAGTTTTCATTATTTTTTTTAATCAATATATACTTTTAAAAAATACAAATAATCAGAACATCACAGGTGACTATGCGCATGCATAATCTTTTAACCACAATCATTCAATGTAAAATTAAAAATATATCCAACAAAATAAACATAAAATTTAAAAATTAATTTACAAATGGATGTTTTCTGATGATAGAATTTTAAATGTATGTGGTTTTAATTTATGCTATGTATTTTTTTTGTGCTTTTGTTTGTGTGTGATTGTTTGTTTGGGTATAATATTTTTACACATATTTAATATCATATACAATAATTACTTTTAGAATGAGTAGAACGTGTGAATTAACTTATTAATCTTTAAATTGTTGTTTAATTTGATAAAATCTTCTTTTTTCAACATCATTAATGAATTCAAATTTTTATAAGCACCACTATCCAATGCACAATTTTTTATAAGTGTTTTTAATTACTACTTTTTTATATAGTTAGTTACAGGTTGATGTTTTGTGATGATAAAATTTTAAATGTTTGTGTTTTTATTTTATGAAATGTATGTGTTTGTTTATTTATGCTCTTGTTATGTGTATAATTTTAGAACACAACAAAGCATTTCATTAGAATATCCCATATGGAATTCCCCTGCCCAAATTTTCTACTGACTTGATACAAATCACCTCTATGATGATTTACACACATAAAATATACTATGGAAGAATTATAGTCCCAATTAATTGAATGTGTATTAAACTATACATGTTCAAATTAGCAATTAGTTTAACAAAATTTCATTTATTTTTTGAAATGACCATAACATCATGAATGGTTATGGATTTTTTGTAGGTATCACTATTCAATGCATCTTTGAGAACTATTTTTAACCAATATATACTGTTAATTAGTAGCCAATTGATGTTTTGTGATGGTAAAATTTAAGATGTTTGTGTTTTTAATTTATATAATGTATTGGTTTGTTTCTTTGTGTTTGTATGTCTATGGACGGAAGTGTCGTACGCCATCCAGTTGGGGTGGGCCCAGAGATAAACTTGTATTGGGACCAAAAATGCTAAAGGAAATGGAGCAAATGGTTAAGAAAGTACGGGCCAACTTGAAGGTAGCCCAAGATAGACAAAAAAGTTACGTAGATCGGAAAAGAAGTTTAAAGGAATTTCAAGTAGGAGAGCATGTATATGTAAGAATCCGGGCAAAGAAAAGCACGTTTCAGTGGAGCGGTTGCGCCAAATTAGCACCCCGCTTTTGTGGACCCTTCCAGATTCTGGCTACGATTGGACCAGTGGCTTACCAACTAGCCCTACCCAGCCACATCAGAGTTCACAACGTGTTCCATGTGTCAGTGTTAAATAAATACATTTATGATCCTAAACACATAATTAGTTGGCAACACATTCAGGTAAGAATGTGCCTAGAGCAGCATAAAATAAATTAGATGATAAGAATAAGACTGATCAAAGTATTGTGTGTTTCAGGTGGAACCGGAAGGAGAATTTCTGGTCGAACCAGTGAGCATATTAGATCGAAGAAGGGTCGCGCTTCGGAAACGAGCCATCACCCAGGTTAAAGTGCAGTTGCAGCACCTCGGACCGGATGAAGCCACCTGGGAAGATGAGCGGAATATGAAAGAAGTTTACCCTGAGCTGTTTTTGGGTGAACAACATTGGGACGATGTTGACTTTCAGGAGGGGGAGATGTAACGCCCCTGGTAAACATAGATAATATTTTGCAAATAAAAGACAGTAAATTTAAATAGTAACTATAATTTATGCTGGTAAATTGAGTGACTATGTTACCTATGGTTGTTTAATTAATCATGTTAATTGAATTGTTGAGTAATTCATTAAATAGAGTTGCAAGAAGAGAAATTGGCATGAACATAGTCTTTATGGGAGAAGATTTATAAGAATTCCTTTTAAAGAATATATATATATATATATATATATATATATATATATTATATATATATATATATATATATATAATATAGATATATATAGGTATATATATATATTTTAAAGAATATATATATATATATATATAATAGGAAATGACATCTGTCCAGAATGAGGAAAACCTAACTACCTCTGGAGACAGTTGAGACTCCTACAAAAGGAGGCTGCTATGTCTGGTGAGGACCAGATAGCAACAGGAAAAAAGAAAAAGATTGCTCTGAAAGCAAGAAGGAGATTGCTACGTCTGGTGAGGACCAGATAGCACTTGTTGGGAGGTGGAAGCCTCCCTAAAACCGCTATGTCTGCTAAGGACCAGATAGCGGGACTCTGTTAGTAACAGAGGGTTTGCAGACAGTCAAAATTTTTGCAAAAGAGCTTGGGGGTGGAAGGTCGAGAAGGATCCTCCTAAGGTTGGGAGGATACATGCGTATTGCGAGGTTTGCACTTTTTTCCAGGTATGGAATGATTGAGGACCTTGATATTTCATCATTATGTTTTAGTAATTAGAATAAATATTTACTCACTGTTATGAAACAGTATATGCTTTATCTTTTCGAGATAGGTACAGTGCGGAACGAAAGCCTCCAGTACTATAAACCAAAACAAACTCAGGAGAATAACTGAGCCTGTACCAATACTAACAAATAAAGAATGAAAATTTATCAACTGTAAAACACGGTAATCTACTCGTATATACAGTAATGAAATAAAAACTAAATAATACATAGATGTTATATAACTATTCAAAACAAATCTAGTATACAACATACCGCCGAGGATATAAGCTCAACTAGAAGTATGCTTACTGTGGTTATAAACAATGCATAATAACTACACATTACAGTTATTTATCTGTAAAACTCATAAACAATTTCTTATCGCTAGAAAATATCAGCGACCATACAAACTCAAGAACATAGACTAAAATCAAACATGTCCGAGGGCATGAACTCTCCCGCTCGTATCAGATATAAGCCCTCGTGGAGGAGGCAAACCCGTAGAGCAGGGCGAGGCCTCAGAATGGTTGGCACATTGTGAGCCCTATGCGGGCTATAACATCAACCATGCCAGATGACCAATTATCATTGCGAGAAAAATGTGTTATGGA